>JAJAGP010003683.1:0-22500 GCA_025084515.1 Ancistrus triradiatus | reverse complement strand
TACCAAGCTTTCTCAATTTTCTTCTGACTGTTGCAAAATTAACGACTTCCTTCCACCTAGGTTGCGTTTACGACCTCTCAGCCTGGCGCCAGAAAGACATCCCTGGATTTATGACACCAAGAACTCAGCTCGTGTCCTAAAAGAGACAACTTTAAAAATTGTATTAAACTCCTGATGGGAACAGATTATCTTCATCGAAACCTTTTAGTTACATAAATGATATTTGGATCATAAGTCTAGACACACCAATATGCATTTAGATGATTCATACAAAGAGTGGATCAAGGATATTTTGTCAAATCCACACATATAATATAATTATATATACAGTCGTATGAAAAAGTTTGGGCACCCCTGATAATTTTCATGATTTTTCTTTATAAATCATTGGTTGTCCAGCTCAGCAATTTCAGGTAAATATATCATATAGCAGATGAACACCGTGATATTTGAGAAGTGAAATTAAGATTATAGGTTTTACAGAAAGTGTGCAGTAATTATTCAAACAAAATTAGGCAGGTGCATAAATTTGGGCACCCTTGTCATTTGAATACCTTTAGCACTAATTATTGGAACACAAAATTTGTTTTGTAAGCTCATTGACCCTTGATCTACATACACAAGTGAATCCAACTATGAGAAAGTGTTAAGGTGGCCAATTGGAAGTTTTTCTCTCTTTGCATCTTCTCTGAAGAGTGGCAACATGGGAGCCTCAAAACAACTCTCAAATGGCCTGAAAACAAAGGGTTGTTCAACATCATGGTTCAGGGAAAGGGAAAAAGCTCTCTCAGAGATTTCAGCTGTCAGTTTTCCACTGTGAGGGAACATAGTGAGGCAATGGAAGACCACAGGCACAGTTCTAGTTAAGGAACTCCCGAAGTGGCAGACAAAGAAAAATCTCAGATAGGCAGAGGCGAAGGATGGTGAAAACAGTCAGTCAAGTCACAGACCACCTCCAAAGACCTACAACTCATCTTGCTGCAGATGGTGTCATGTTCATCGTTCAACTACACAGCGCACTTTGCACAAGGAGAGGCTGTATGGGAGAGTAATGCAGAAGAAGCCTTTTCTGCAGACACGCCACAAACAGAGTCACTTGAGGTGTGCTACAGCACATTTTGACAATCCAGCTTCATTTTGGAATAAAGTGCTGTGTGTACTGATTAAACTAAAATTGAGTTATTTGGACATAACAAGGAGCGGAAAAGGAACACAGCATCCCAAGACAAACACTTGCTACCCACAGTAAAATTTGGTGGCGGTTCCATAATGCCCGCGGGACTGTGTGGCCAGTGCAGGTACTAGGAATCTTGTTAAAATTGAGGGTCGCATGGATTCCAGTTAATATCTCCAGATTCTTAAGAACAATGTTCAAGAATCAGTGACAAAGTTGCACCGAGGCCAACGACCCCAAACCCTGCTCATAATCTACTAAGGCATTCATGCAGAGGAACCAGTACAACGTTCTGGAATGGCCATCTCAGTCCCCAGACATGAATATTACTGAAAATGTGGGCTGTCCATGCTTGGAAACCATCAAAGATGACTGAACTGGAGATGTTTCTAAAGAAGAATGGTCCAAAGCACCTTCAACCAGAATCCAGACTGGAAGCTGTAGGAAGCGTTTAGCGGCTGTTATTTCTACAAAATGAGGATCTACTAAATATTGATGTAATTTTTCTGCTGGGGTGCCCAAATTTATGCACCTGCCTAATTTTGTTTGAATAATTACTGCACACTTTCTGTAAATCCTATACACTTCATTTCACTTCTCAAATATCACTGTGTTCATCTGCTATATGATATATTTAACTCAAGTTGCTGATCTGAACAACCAATGATTTATAAACTAAAATCATGAAATTATCAGGGGTGCCCAAAGGTTTTCATACGACTGTATATTATACATATGTATGTTACTGATCTGTCATGTAATTTTATATCTACTTGGTTAATGTTTTAGTATAATGATCATTTTTATACGTAATATGGTCCCGTTATGCTATAATTGGTTAAGGTTACAAATAACAGCTGTTTTTATCCACATGTATCGATCGCTCGTTTAATACTGTTCATACTTGTAAAGAACAAACATGAAGTTATTTACAATGTACCATTCCTATATCTTGTGTTAATCATATTATTGTTTAGTTAAAGTATAGTGAATGCCTATGCTGAAGTTAGAATGCTTTAACGATGTTCTAGGTTATCAATTCAAGGTGCCTTTGATCATTGAACCTTCCAACAAAGTCTGCATCTAAATTTGTAACTTTGAGAATTTTTGGTTATTGTGTGATACTTTTAATCACTTTAGATATGTAGGAATATATTTTAATCCAAGTTAGAACGTCTGTGGCTCATATGGTGAAATAAGACACAACCACATAGGAGGGCTTTACTGAGGAGTCAGCTTCTCATTGGCTAAGTAAGGGCAACTCCTTATGTCCCGCCTCCAGCCGCTTACGAGCTGGAACATTCAAAAGCAACGCAGGCCGACCGCGTGGTGAGCTAGCTTCAAGTCTTGTGTCTGTGTGTTCTTTCCTTTGTCTTTTATAGTTGTAGTTTTTCCTTTTTATAGCGCTTTTGATTATTCATTTCACTCAAGTTTTCGCATTTATTTTAAGTTTCCTGTGTACAGCAGTCTTAAGTAGTTTGGTATTGCTGAACTAGAAGATAGTTAAAAGACCAACCAGACTCTAAGCTCTACTATTCTTGCACAATCCAAGTTTTTCCGAGTTTTTGTTGAAGCTCATGGTACGCGAATGCTGTAACTCTACCTTCACCGCTGGCCAGGGTGGAAATCTGAGTTATAAGTTCGCAAGACTAGATCTGGTAGACCCCGGACCACCAACGCAGGGAAGAAGCCGAACCGAAGCGAGGCCAGTGACACACACGTGGCTCCAAGGGCCACATGCCGACGAAAACTGAAGGTAGCCGATCAGCACGAGGTCCACCGAACCGTGTCCTTCCATCGGAAGAGAGATTGCTGCCATTTCTCCGCGCGATCTCGGATGACAGGCTGAAGCCTGGCTCCGTTCCATATTCTTCACGTGAGCCCGCAAAGAGGCAGGTAGTACCATTTTGGTGTGTCTAATCTGGGTTCTGGATTGTTGAATCTTGCGTTTAATCTAAAACCACGCTTCAACATAGACTTATTCACGCCTAAGTAATTTTTACCATATTATCCACAGTCAACGTAATTAAGGTTACCAGTAACATTGCAACGTTAGTAATTATTGCGCGACCGATAAGTTACATAGAGTCATCTTGGTTTCTGATTTTATTACTGTAATGTGAAATATACTTTGAATTCACTATTCAGACCTAGACTGATCAAGTTGTTGTTCCCTCTTTAACTGATCTACCAGTGAATTATTCATGTTTATAATAATTATTTTAATAATAATCATTATTATAAGATTTGGTGGTGCCCCTTTTTCTTAATTAATTAATAAATTTATATAATTTTAATTAATAAAGTTTAATTAAAATTAATCCAATTAAAGTGTAGTCTTAGTTTGCTACACATGCTACACATGACATCAGAGATTGCTAATAGACACTGTGCTCAATCAATAACTAATTACATCTTCAGTTTTCTCTCCGAGCTGTGTTCCGGTACCAGTTCCTGCCCCACACATGATGTTCATCTGCTGCAGGTTCACTCAAGCTGCTTCCATCATCAGCTCCAGCCCCATCATACCCGGGCCACTTAATGCCGATTTGCATATTTCACATTTTATTCGAACTATCACTCCATGACTTTAGTTTCGTTCTTAGATTTGTCATCTACGCCGCCCAAGGAGGTTGGGAGTTTTTCCTTGCCACTGTCGCCCTAGGCTTGCTCATTTTGGGATTGGACGTAGTTATTAGGAGATAATCTAAACTTGTAAAGTTGCTTTGAGACAATGCACCATTGTAAAAAGTGCTATATAAATAGATCTGACTTGACTTCACACACACACACACACACACACACACACACACACACACACACACACACACACACACACACACACACACACATTTATGTATGTGTGTGAGTAAGGGTGTGCAAGAATACAATATAATACAGAGCAATATAATATAACATAGTATGTCAGGTATTTGTATACAGGAAGTGAACTGGAAATATATTTATATATCTGCCCTTTAGAAAGGTGCTTGTACAGGCAACCCTTGGCAGGAGTTGAACCCAGGTCGCTTAACCACCAGACCAACACACTGCTCACGTACAAGACGGAGATAGGTTATAAATGCCAAAAAAGGGTATCACTAAACAGAAAGGTGAATGAAAAGCTGATAACAAACCAGACCTTGTGGTGTAGCAAATGAGGAAAGAACGAAATACATGCTCTTGACTTCTGAGTCAATACCCGTGAATGATTTGTGAATCAAAGCAGAAGCTCCCGCAAATAGCTGAGCTCATGTAACTAAGAGAGTAGAATGCTAAAGTGAAGCGAGAGAAAGAAGCCAGTCGTACCAAAAGCGCAGGCTAAGGCTAATTATTTGTATTACCTGGGGCTGAGCCCTACCTTTAGCTCTCCACAAAGGAGTAAAGTTACAGTCTTTCCCTCCACCAAGAAACGAATGGAAAAAAATGGAGAGGAAAAAAAAAAACAATGCTGACAACCCTAGATACTGCTTCCATTCAGATGAGCCCCTGGCTGTACCCAGTGTACAGAAAACAAACAAAACAACATACACAATTTTTCTACATTTCTGACATTTCATACTAGTACACAAATGCATGAACTCTGTTACATCTCCCACCATCACATTACATCTTGAAATGTCATTAACTAGAGCAACTATTAAATGTTAATAAAAAATTTAGCAAATTGTAAAGAAAATCTTACATCAAAGATGTTGAATAGAGAGTCTTTAATCTTCCTGTCACCTATAACAGCTGCTTCTGATTCATCATGGTCTTTGCTGTCAAAATAAATTCAGTAGTTTTTTTTGTACATCCAGGAGTTTACATTACAATAATGACATTCTGTACAGTCGTACCCTGCATTCAGAATGTACTTCCAGGAAGGATAGTGAATATTCGGTTAGTGAAGCCTACTTTTCATTCTTATGAGAAAAAGGCTTACATTGTTCCAGCACCTTCAAAATCACTTTCAATAAAATCAGTTTACGAATGGACTTCCTTATTGACACTTCTGCCTTTTATCTCTGTATTGGATGATGTGTCATCTCTCTACCATGTTCCTCAGTGTGAACTCTGTGTGTGTGCGTACGTGCGTGCATTGGGGAGGGTTCCATGTAATGTTCTCTACACTGACTGACACACACACCACAGATTTTTATTTGTCATAATGAATTTTCAGATTAGTAACTTAGATTATCACTTATAATATATAAATATAATAATTTTATATACATATTCAAATCTTTACATACCTCATCTTAGGTGCTTCTTCTCTGTGCGTTGCACGATTCTTTGAATCTTCAGTTGAGCCTGAATTGTGTCTAAATCAGAAAAGGGCAAACACTGTCAGTATTATAGAGTAATTATATTAGTCATTAAACAAGTTCATCGTGTTTAAAATGATAAATCCAGCACTGACTGGACGGATCATCACTCACTGTAGATTACACACCTTAACCAAAACTTGGGCTTTAGATATCATACCTTCTGTAAATGCTTTCAGGGAAAACCTTTTCCCCACTCTATATATATAGTTTTATTTATTTACTTTTTTTTGATGATTGTACCATTTCTTTATATGCTACTTATATATACACTGATAAGCACTCATACTTTCTTTGCAGTTATTTGCATTTATTTCGCATTTTTTTGTAGTTACAAACACTAAAAAAAGCTTGACTGGTGCTAACAATCAGACTCACTAATTTGCATTTAATAGCCCTCACCACAGGTGTAGGCGACTAAGGATGATTACACTGAAGAACTCTTCCAAACTGAGCCTCTCGTCCTTAAAATGCTGGCTCAAGCTGTGTGCCTCTGCTGCCCTCTACTAACTGCCAGAGATCCAGGCCAGTTTGTAACATAACCTGTACAGGTCAGTGATATAAAGTTACAGGGCTGAGATACTAAACTATACAGAACAATGAAACTGCAGGACCATGACTGTAGTGCATATGACTAAACATGATAGATTCTGCATTTTGAAGCAGCAAGAAAATGTTTTTGTTATTCTGATAAAATGACTTGCCGGCTCATACAGCTAAAACAGTGATGGGGTACAGGAGCCATTGGATTGTGTAGGTTTATCATCTGCTGATCAACCAGGAGCTGGAAGACTAGCAAGAACTGTGGCCAAACTGTTCAGGAAGAGTTTGAGGCGTGAGACATGAAATGCTCAAAGGAACAGAGGTATGTACAGGAGACTATGGTCTTTCTTCACCTCCACTAAACAGAAGAAAGAATGTTGAGTGAGTAACTTTCAAACATACCAATAAAGGTCAGAAAACATCCTTCACGTCTGTACTGAAGAACCTGTACCTTCTCAAGCCATGACTCTACACAATAAATTCCAAGTAAAGGTTCTTTTTAACACTTTCTATATTTTAATATGATAAAGATATTCAATTACATATTTACCTGAATGAATGAGATTCAGATAAAATGTACATTACAGTGGAACTGCAGAACAAGGAGTGAGACACCAATATTCTATATCCCTACACTCTTAAATAACTAAGAGGGAGATACATTAATACCTCAAACTTTTCCCTCTTTAAAGTTGTTAGGCAATTGTACTTATGTCTTGATGCATGCTCAATAATCCAGGTAAGAAAATCCCAGAAGTTGAATCTGTTCATCTGGATATAGATTTTGTCAGAGAATTGTTTCGTCACTCATCTAAGTCTCAGCAGTTGGAAAACTTCCCCAACCTTATACACAGCACCTTTGCATAACGACTGGTACCAGCACCCTTGCATAACAATGGGTCCTGTGATTAGTTTAATATGCAGATTGACATAGCCATTAATGATAATGGCCAAGTGTGCCAAATTGACCGGCCTCTGTACCACAGATTATACCCAGGGGAGGCTACACCTAGTCTGTATGGTTTACCTAAGATACATAAACAGGATGTGCCATTGCTGCCCATTGTGTGTATGATCAACTCCGTCACCTACAACATTGCTAAGTTTCTGGCATCGATCCTCAACTCGTTGGTAGGCAGCACGGATCATCACATCCGGAACACCATGGATTTCATGGATAAGGTGAGGGACGGCATTATGGAGACGGATGAAACAATGGTCTCGTTTGATGTCACATCTCTCTTCATGTGCGTTCCAGTTTCTGAGGCAGTAGAGGTAGTCCGAGTGAAACTACAGGATGACCCCACCCTCAGCAATAGGACCATCCTTAACTCGGACCAGGTGTGTTTGCTTCTGGAGTTGTGTCTTCAATCCACCTATTTCACATACAGAGAGCAGTACTATAGGCAGAAACATGGGTGCGCCATGGGCTCCCCATTTTCACCCATCGTGACCAACCTGTATATGGAAGAGGTGGAAGAGAAGGCACTAACATCCTATTCAGGAACACCACCCAGCCATTGGTTCAGATATGTGGATGACACCTGGGTTAAAATGAAATCTCAGGAAGTGCCACATTTCACAAACCACATCCACTCAGTGGAGAAACACATTAAGTTCACCAAGGAGTATATGAAGAAAGGCAGGTTAGCCTTCTTGGATTGTGAAGTCGTGATTGGAGATGGGGGGCAATTGAAAGTCGATGTTTACCGTAAGCCAACACATACGGATCAGTACTTAAGGTTTGACTCTCATCATCCACTGGAGCACAAACTAGGAGTCATCAGGACACTGTACCACCGAGCAGACAGCGTCCCCACTGACACAGTGGCCAAGGATGGAGAAAAATCTCACATTTAGCAGGCCCTGGGCAAATGTGGTTATCTGATCTGGGCCTTTGTCAAAGCCAGTAAGACGCCCAAACAGTGCTCCAGCAGACCGACGAGAGGAGAACAACAACCGCAGTCTAAGTGAAAACCAGTGGTGATTCCATACATATCAGGAACATCTGAACAATTGAGACGCATCTTAGTGGTTTTCAAACCCCAAAACATGCTACACCAGAAACTGGTCCACCCCAAGGATCGGGTCCCCCAGCACAAACAGAATAATGTAGTGTATGCTGTTAAGTGCCGGGAGGATTGCCAGGAATTGTACAAACAGCCACTGGCGAAACGGATGGCACAACAAGAGCTACTTCATCAGGTCAGGACTTTGTGGTTTACACCCACCTACAGGCCAGTGGCCACTCTTTCAAGGATGAAGACATGCAGATCCTTGATAGAGAGGAACGATGGTTTGAACGCTGGGTAAAAGAAGCCTTCCATCCCTGAACCGAGGAGGGGGCCTCAGAGTACACCACTCACCATCTTACAACGGAGCCATCGCAGCCCTTCCCCAATCCTGTGTGAATGGCACAAGTGGCCATTGTCGTTAATGGCCATGTCAATCTGCATATTAAACTGATCACCGGTCACATTGTTATGCAAAGGTGCTGTATATAAGATCGGGGAAGTTTTCCAACTGCTGAGACTGAAAAAGTCACTTAGATTTTTGTTGGAGAAACATTTCGTCACTCATCTATGTCCAGATGAACAGATTCAACTTCTGGCAATTTTACTTATCATAAGGAATGATCATGATCAATGATCACATCACATCAATCAAAAGCATTTATTTAAATTCATCATAAATACAAAATTGTTTTCAAATCATGTTTTGTCACTTTCTAGCAAAAACACCAAAGTTCTGTTCCCACAAAACCATACCTACAGTGGGGCAAAAAAGTATTTAGTCAGCCACTGACTGTGCAAGTTCTCTTACTTAGAAAGATGAGAGAGGTCTGTAATAAATTTAAAAAATAAGTATTTGATCACCCACAAACAAGCAAGATTTCTGGCTCTCACAGACCTGTAACATTTATTGCCGCAAAGTCGGCCCATATACGGGCTCGCTGGGTCACCATTCTTAATAACTTAAAACATTCTTAATACACAGTCCAAAACACAAACTCAAAAGATTTAATACTATTATGATTACCTGCATACCGATTTTCAACCGTCTACATGCAGCCATTCGCCAGAAATCACATACCAAACACAGCTGTCCGCCATGTTTGTGTACAAAACAAACATACCTATCCAACTATTTTGCCTTTTAAAATATACTTAGGATGTAAAATAACTTTTTATTTTATCATAGAAAATTCACTTACCGTCTAAACAACTCCATGATACCGTTACATTGCCGATAAAACATCAGTAAAGTCCTTTTTTGCACATGTTATATCGTCCCGTAAAAATCCATTCATTCCAATGTAAGCCGTTCTTTGGCTGTGTTCTCATGTCACAAAACAAAGTTTCCCTCTAAAGGGTCCATGAGATGTCCCCTATGTGAGGTCTCTGCAACTACTAAGTTCATTAGTTATTCAAGAGGTCGTAAACTGTATTGGTGCAGCTGTTTTCTACACCTCCCCCCATTCGAACAAGTTGACCTATGGCTAGACAGATATGCAAATCTCTGGGTCTGTGTAAGCTCTGAATGACAGAGCTGTGTTCCAATGGAAAGCTAAGAGTCTACGGTTTCCATAGAGACCACCCATGACATGATCAGGCACACAGAGCGTGTGGGTGGGGGTTGAAATCTCCATTCACAGCCTTGCTGAACAATGCAGAGGCCTGAATTCTGCATGATTTATTCAGATAAAAACCAAATAACACTGAATTGTGACTAATATTTGTTTGTTCTATTACAGAATACATAAAAAAAACTTGCAACCACTTGATTTATAGTGACAGGCTTCTTTTTATTGGTATTTTTAGAAGTTGTGGCAAAGTTTGAGACGACTGGTGATCCTTGATAAAAACCTGTGTAACTCTTGAAAACTTTGTTGTATCTGTTCCAAATTTTGTTTTTAGCTTTACAAGACCCTGCTGAAACAGAAAATATACAGCATGGATAATGTTCAATCACCAGCATCCACACACAAATTATACACCCAAAAAATTAAAGGCATTTTTTCGACATTTTTTTTTTTTGCATTTAATCTTCCCAAATGTAACCTAAATGATGAAAATAGAAGACTGGAGGTGAATAAATATGTTGGCACTAGTGTTTACTTCAATTTAGGCCCTGAATGATCATTGTGATATATGTAAAACCTAAAATAACCAATGTTTCAATGTAATAGTGCAAATCGCTTGACAATGAGTCCTCCACTCATTACCTGTATTAATGGCACCTGTTTGACCTCGTTACCTGTATAAAAGACACCTGTCCACAGCTTTAAACAGTCAGACTCCAAACTCAACCATGGCCAAGACCAAAGAGCTGTCGAAGGACACCAAGAAGAAAATCGGAGACTTGCACCAGGCTGGGAAGAGTGAATCTACAATAGGCACAATTGCTCCCACAGTTGATTTATTCACAAAGTGTGAATAAATCAACTGTGGGAGCAATTGTAAGAAAATGGAAGACATACCAGACCATTGAGAATCTCCCTCGATCTGGGGCCCCACGCAAGATCTCATCCCGTGGGGTCAAAATGATCATGAGAACGGTGAGCAAAAATCCCAGAACTACACGCATGGACCTGATGAATGACCTGCAGAGAGCTGGGACTAAAGTAACAAAGGCTACCAACAGAAACACAATACGCCAAAAGGGATTCAGATCCTGCTGAAGTTTGCCAGAGAGCGTATGGATGAACCAGAAGAGGACTGGGAGAATATCAGGTGACCAGATGAAACCAAAATAGAACTTTTTGGTAAAAACTCGATTGTGTTTGGAGGAAGAAGAATGCTGAGTTGCACCATACCTACTGTGAAGCATGGGGGTCGAAACCTCATGCTTTGGGGCTGTTTCTCTGCAAAAGGGGACAGAATTATTGATCCGTGTTAAGGGAAGAATGCACGGGGCCATGTATCATGAGATTTTAAGCCAAAACCTCCTTCCATCAGTGACAGCATTGAAGATGGAACATGGCTAGATCTTCCAGCATGACAATGATCCCAAACACACCACTCGGGCGACAAAGGAGTGGCTCCATAAAAAGCATTTCTAGGTCCTGGAGTGGCCTAGCCATTCTCCAGACCTCAACCCCATAGAAAATTTCAGGAGAGAGTTGAAAGTCCGTGTTGCCCCAAAACATCACTGCTCTAGAGGAGATCTGCATGGAGGAATGGGCCAACATACCAGCTCCAGTGTGTGCAAACCTGGTGAAAACTTACAGGAAACGTTTGACCTCTGTCATTGCCAACAAAGGTTATGTTACAAAGTATCTGAACTTTTGTTATTGACCAAATACTTATTTTCCATCATAATTTACAATTTAATTCTTTAAAAAATCTTTAAAAAATTTTTTCTCATTTTGTCTCTCATAGTTGAAAAGTACCCATGATGAAAATTACAGACCTCTCTCAAGTATGAAAACTTGCACAATCAGTGGCTGACTAAATACTTTTTTGCACCACTGTATATAGGCACCAAATGGGGCACCTGGGTCAACCTCTATTAAGTACAAGTGTTTGTATTAAGAAAACCATGGCAAAAATGTAAGAAATACAGCTCGACCTATTACATTATTAAAATATAATACCGTACATATAAAATTAGAACATTAACTCATAAAACTGAGGTTCTATTAGTGGGACCCAAGGCTGACAGGTTGGCTACATCTATCCTGAATCTAGATGGCTGTCCAGTATTGCCCAGTCCATCTGTAAAAAACTTAGGGGTCTCTTGATCTTGACTCGAGCATCCTTGCCTTAGACTAAGGGCAGAACTGGGGGTTCATAGTCAAAGAGTCTTATGGTGATCAGAGACGTTGGGTTGCTGTCTTGAAGCTAAGTACCTTTAATTCATTAATTGTACTAACATGGCTTCTGCTGCACTTGTTCCCTGTGCCGAGTGTAGCTATTCTTCCTCCGTCATTAGTTTAAATTTTATTTGTGATAGGTGTAGGCTGGAAGCCAGTCTGACAGAGAAGATTGTAGTTTGAGGCGCACATCCAGACATTAGAGAAGGCTAGCTCAGCTCCTAGCATAGCAGATCTGGATGGCAAAGGTGTAGTTAGAGCCCGTATGCCGGCAGAGCCCTCGCAACAGGGTGACGGTTTGGCGACGTAGGGGCTAATGATATACGCATTCGTCAGTCAGAGGTTACTAAGGCTAACTTTGTAGAGGTGGTTAGAATGGCGAAGGCGATGTCTGATGCAGTAGTGTGCTCTGGCTCCATCCCAATGCGGCAAGATGACGGTGTCGGTGATGCGGCTGTGTTCCGGTACCAGTTCCAGCCCCACACATGATGTTCATCTGCTGCAGCTCCACTCAAGCTGCTTCCGTCATCAGCTCCAGCCCCATCATACCCGGGCCACTTAATGCCGATGTACATACTTCACATTTTATTCGAACTTTGACTCCATGATTTTAGTTTCGCTTTTAGATTTATCATCTATGCCGCCCAAGAGGTTGGATCCCTTTTTGAGTATTAGTCCTCACAAGGTTTCTTCCTATAACACTCAGGGAGTATTTCCTTGCCACTGTCGCCCTAGGCTTGCTCAATTTGGGACTGGATGTAGTTATTAGGAGATAATCTAAACTTGTAAAGTTGCTTTGAGACAATGCTCAATTGTAAAAAGTGCTATATAAATAGATCTGACTTGACTTGACTTGACTTGACTTATAGCAAAGAACACGGCATCTAGAGCGCAAGTGGAGACATAGTAAATTGGAGGTGTTTAAGATTGCTTGGAGGGACAGCATGGCAGAGTATAAGCATGCCCTTACTAAAGCTAAAGCTGCATACTTCTCTTCAATCATAGAGAAAAATAAGAATAATCCAAGATTTCTCTTTAGTACAGTCTCCAATTGAACAAAAAACCCCACAGAAAGTGATTCTCCCGTTCTGTGTAATTTTAACAGTACTGATTTAATGACTTACTTTAATGATAAGATAGACAACATTAGTCATCAAACTCGATCACAAAACTATTCAGCCACCTTCCAGATGCAGCACTAGTGAAGACATCTGTTTAATGAGCTGTAAGTCTTTTACCCCAATTACTAATACTGAACTATCCGCACTGATCAGCTCGTCTAATTCATCAACATGTTTATTAGATCCAGTTCCTACACGTCTACTCAAAGAACTAATACCTACTATTATATAGCCAGTGTTAGTTATTTTAAATTCATCCCTTTCCTTTGGTTATGTGCCCAAATCCTTTAAGTCTGCCGTTATCAAACAACTGATTAAAAGAGCCAATCATGACCCTTGTGTGATATCTAATTATAGACCAATTTCAAATCTACCGTTTCTGTCCAAAATCTTAGAAAAAGCCATCTATCAGCAGCTCTGCAGTTACCTCCAAAGGAATGAAATTTATGAAACATTTCAGTCTGGCTTCAGGCCCCATCATAGTACTGAAACAGCATTAATTAGGGTACTAAATGACTTGTTAATGTCCTCAGACAAGGGATGTGTTTCTTTTCTTGTTCTGTTAGATTTAAGTGCAGCATTTGACCCTATAGATCATGATGTTTTACTAAACAGAATAGCAAATACTGTAGGTAATAAGGGATTAGCACTTTCTTGGTTTAAATCCTACTTAACCGACTGGTACCAGTTTGTTCATATAAATAATCTAAGGTCTAAGTCCTCAAAATTGAAGTATGGTGTGCCTCAGGGGTCAGTGCTTGGCCCGCCTTTATGCTCTCTGTACATGCTGCCACTAGGCTCAGTTATTCGTAAACTTGGCATTAGTTTCCACTGCTATGCAGATGTTACACAGCTGTACATATCAGCCAAACCTAATGCCTTACAATCAACAAAATTGAGGACTGTGTAAAGGAAATAAAAGATTGGATGTTATTTAATTTTCTCTTACTTAACTCAGAATGCAGCTGCCCGAGTGGTAACTCAAACTAGAAAATTTGATCATATCACTCCTGTTCTATCATCACTACACTGGTTACCAGTCAAATTCCGCATTGATTACAAAATACTTCTTATAACTTACAAAGCACTACATGGCCTGGCCCCACATTATCTGAGTGAACTCTTAAGAGTTTTACAATCCAACTCGTCTACTTCGTTCGCAGGGTGCAGGACTTTTAATTCTAGGAACTAGAAGAAAAGTCACAGCAGGGGGAAAGTCTTTCTCATATATGGACCCCCAACTATGGAATAAACTTCCCACTTTCGTCCGAGACTCAGACACTCTCCAACATTTTAAGTCTAGGCTAAAGATATACTTATTTACGCAGGCTTTTGACTAGATTTAGACCAGGATGCATGGCTTGGGTCACTGGGGCTGGAGTCTGGAGTCATGTCTGGTCTGCCTGCCTTGTCCGCTAGCCGGGAGTGTCGAGTGGGCGGTCTGGCTGAACTGGGCTTCGGTCCTCGTGATCTTGACTCATGCATCCTTTCCTTAGAATAAGGGCAGAGCTGGGGGTTCATAGTCAAAGAGTCTTATGGTGATCAGAGACGTTGGGTTGCTGTCTTCTGCCGCTCGTGGGGTTGCCAATGTCTCATGTGATCCCTCTTGGCTGTGTTACCTACCAGTTCTTCTCTTTCTAGCTATGCTGCTATAGCTAATGCTGCCGGGGTCTCATGCTACACATGGCATCAGTGATTGTTAATAAACACTGTGCTTTTAATCAATACTAATTACATTTTCTGTTTTCTCTCCGAGCTGTGTTCCGGTACCAGTTCCAGTTCCACACATGATGTTCATCCGCTGCAGCTTCACTCAAGCTGCTTCTGTCACCAGCTCCAGCCCCACCATACCCGGGCCACTTAATGCCGATGTGCATATTTCACATTTTATTTGAACTATGACTCCATGACTTTAGTTTCGTTCTTAGATTTGTCATCTACGCCGCCCAAGGAGGTTGGGTCCCTTTTTGAGCCCTGGTCCTCCCAAGGTTTCTTCTTCAGAACACTTTGGGAGTTTTTCCTTGCCACTGTCGCCCTAAGCTTGCTCAATTTGGGATTGGACGTAGATATTAGGAGATAATCTAAACTTGTAAAGTTGCGTTAAGACAATGCTCCATTGTAAAAAGCGCTATATAAATAGATCTGACTTAACTTGCATGATTTTGGGCAAGGGTCATGCATGATTTGAGTCATGAAAGCAGGTACCCAACCAAAAGGGACTGGAACCTCCCAAAATTAATCCCGGCCAGTGGGCATGACCTCCCGCCTGGCTCCTGATTTTGCTTCTCAGGTGCTCCGTACTCTCCAGTTATACTTGTACTGAGATACTAAACTACTGGACAATGGAACTGCAGAACCAGAACTAAAATAACTAAGAAAAACAGCTGACTCAGTGCAGCGTTCCCAGAACACAACAGAAAGCGCTCAGAGGACAGTAGCACTACCGATTGTGAGCTAATAGTGTTGAGCGTTAAACAGAGGATTACCGAACTAAAACAGAAGGGGATATGGCCTCGCCGAGTGGAAACCAAGAGATCCGGAAAGGCTCAGTGGAAATGCAAGGAGAGGAGGAGCATGAGGCAAGCTGCAATGGATGCCTCAGGGATTAATTTACAACCCCAAGGCTGTGACAGGCGAAGCACGATTCTCCACACAACGGAGCATGAGACAGACATGCACTCACAAGGCTATTCATGGTCTGCCGTACACAGGGCCTACAAGACAGAGCATGAAATGCACAGGTGCCACAGAATGCCGTATGTGCATCAGCACAATACTTGAGCCGATGCTGCTCTCTAGCATTCATAAGGACAGGGACACCACAGCTCCTAACAGTAGCCACCCCCAAGAGGCGGCATCTCAAAAACCATTTAAGACCTCGCATATGGCATCCAGGAAGGTGCCAGTAAGCAGGAATCACCTTTAAATAGGGGCTAAAAGGGACAGCGGGCTTGGGAGTAGCTACAAGCATCTCCAGGTCGGGGCTAGGTGCTGGCAGCTCAGGGGCGAAGCTCGGCGCTGGCAACTCGGGGGTGGAGCTTGGCGCTGGCAACTTGGAAATGGGGCTAGATCCAACAAGGCCGAAAAAAAGGTCAAAAATCAAATCAGATCTATTTATTTAGCGCTTTTTACAATGGAGCATTGTCTCAAAGCAACTTTACAAGATTAGATTATCTCCTAATATCTACGTCCAATCCCAAATTGAGCAAGCTTAGGGCAACAGTGGCAAAGAAAAAGTGTTATGAGGAAGAAACCTTGGGAGGACCAAGACTCAAAAAGGGACCCAACCTCCTTGGGCGGTGTAGATGATAAATCTAAGAATGAATTAAGATTATGGAGTCATATTTCAAATAAAATGTGAAATATACACATCAACATTAAGTGGCCCGGGTATAGAATAGAATAGAATGCCTTTATTGTCACTATACTTATGTACAATGAGATTAAAGCCACTTCTTACAGTGCAACACATACGAAAAATACGACACAGAAAGAAAGAAATGTGCAAAACGGTGCATAGTCAGAGGAATAAATAGATACTGTTAAAATACAGTTACTAATATACAGTAAATATACAGTTAAATTGCGCATAGTCCAGTATTGCACATAGTGAGTGTAGTGTTATTCCACATTATAGAAATGTTGCATAATAGTGGAATGTGTATGTTACTAAAGCATGTAGATGATGTGTGGAGATTGGACGAAAGATCAGTGCATGTATGAATTGAGTGTGGTTATGGCTTTCGGGAAAAAACTGTTCTTAAGTCTGTTGGTTCTTGTTCTGATGCACCTGTAGCGCTTCCCTGAGGGCAAACAAGTCAAAACAAGTCCCGAAGCCAGGGTGGGAGTAGTCCTTGATGATGGTATGTGCTTTGCTGATGCAGCGTGAGGTGTAAATGTCCATCAGGGAGGGGAGAGGGCGGCCGATGATCTCCTGTGCTGACTTTACCACTCTCTGAAGCCTCTTCCTGTCTTCCACCATGCAGCTGCCATACCATGCTGTAATACAGTATGTCAGCAGGCTCTCGATGGACGAGCGGTAGAAGGTCAGCAGCAGGTTGGAGTCTAGGTTGTATTTCCTAAGGACTCTCAGAAAGTGTAACCGCTGTTGAGCCTTCTTGATGACCGTTGTGGTGTTCTCTGTTCAGGAGATAGCAGAAGAGAACAGGACGCCAAGAAACCGGATGGTGTGGACCCTCTCCACACACTCGCCGTTGATGTACACAGGGGCTAGGTCTGTGCTGTTCTTCCTGAAGTCGACAACAATTTCTTTTGTTTTTCTGGTGTTCAGGGCCAGGTTATTCTCAGAACACCAGGCTTCAAGCATCAGGATCTCCTGTCTGTAGGCTGCTTCGTCACCCTTTGAGATGAGCCCGACCACTGTGGTGTCGTCAGCATACTTGACAATAAGGTTGTTGTCGTGGGCCGGACTGCAGTCATGGGTGTAGAGACAGTATAGCAGGGGGCTTAGCACACAGCCCTGTGGGGAGCCGGTGCTCAGAGTGCGAGTGGAGGAGAGGTGAGGGCCGAGTCTCACACTGTCTGGGGGCGGTTTGGTGAGAAAAGTCCCTTAATCCAGGCACAAGTGAGAGGTGGAAGGCCGAGGGAACCAGTTTGGTGATAAGAATGTCCGGAATAATTGTGTTAAAAGCTGAGCTTGTAATCCACGAAGAGCATTCGAACGTAACTCTGTGCTGCTCCAGGTGGCTCAGCACAGTGTGGAGAGTTACGGCGATGGCGTCCTCTGTGGATCTGTTTGTGCGATATGCGAACTGGTGGGGATCGAAGTCTGGAGGGAGATAGTCCTTGATGTGTTGGAGAACCAGCCTCTCGAAGCACTTCATGATTACCGGAGTGAGGGCCACAGGGCGATAATCGTTCAGACTGTTGATGGGAGTCTTTTTCGGCACTGGAGTGATTGTGGCTGATTTTAGACAGGGTGGGATGACTGCCTGAGCCAGGGAGAGGTTGAAGATTCTAGTGAAGGTGCAAGCAAGCTGATGAGCACATACTTTAAGCGTCTTGCCAGGTACTCCGTCTGGGCCGGTAGCCTTCTTAGGGTTCACTGCCAAGAGCACTCGTTTGACTTCATGCTCCTGTACAGTGAGTGTAGAAATGCAGGAACCAGGTGAGGGTGGGAGCAGGGCTGGAGCAGGTGAGTGCTGCTGTAGTGTGTCGAAGCGTGCAAAGAAGTGATTTAGCTCCTCTGCTATCAGCGCACTCTGATCTGCTGTAGTCTTACAACAGCCTCTGTAATTCGTGATGTCCACACCTTCCGTGTATTGTTTCTGCTCAGGTGGGACTCTATACTCCTTTTATGGTCCGCTTTGGCAGTTTTTATTCCTCTTTTCAGGTCAGTTCGAGCAGCCCTATACAGAGCTCTGTCACCTGATCTGAAGGCAGAATCACGGACTCCGAGGAGTGCGCGGACCTGGCTGGTCATCCACAGGGTTTTTGGTTTGGGAAAACCCGAATGTTTTTGTCCACAGTCACATTCCCGATGCAGAACTTGATATAGTCCAGTACCGTTCCTATGAATGTTTCCAGCTCCTGATGTTCAAACGCGTCCCAGTCAGTCTGTCAAAGCAGTCTTGTAATTGGTGGAGTGCATTTCCAGGCCAGGTTGTAACAGTTTTTATAATGGGCCGGACACTGCGTCTGCGGGGGGGTGTAAGCTGGGGAGAGCAGGAGAGAGAGAGATAGTCTGACTGTCCTAGGTGGGGGAGGGGTATGGCTCTGTATGCATGCTTGATGTTGGAGTAAACATGATCCAGAGTGTTCACCCCTCTTGTAGAACATTTAACGTGTTGATAAAATTTCGGGAGTACCGTCTTTAAGTTGGCCTTGTTGAAATCTCCTGCAATTATATGAACACCATCTGGGTGCGCCCGCTGCTGTTTGTTTATGGTGTTCAGGAGAAGCGAGAGAGCACTCTTTGTATTAGAGTCGGGTGGAATGTAGACAGCCGTGATAATCACCACTGTTAGTTCTCTCGGTAGAAATAATGGCTGGCATCTTACTGACATGTACTCAAGGTCTGGATAACAGTTTGTCTATAATTGTCCCGTTGTTACACCAGTTATCATTCACGTAAATACAGAGTCCCCCTCCCCTGCTCTGACTTCTCGGTTCTGTCCCAGCGAAGCAGAGTGCGGCTAGCTAGCTGCATGATAGCATCGGGTATTCCGCGGTGAAGCCAGGTTTCGTTGATGATCAAAACACAGCAGTCACGAACGTAGCGATTTCCAGCGAGGTGTAATTCCAGGTCATCCATTTTATGGACCAGGGACCTGGCATTGGCGAGATATAGGCTCGGAAGAGGTGGCTTGTGTGGTTGTTCTCTTAGCCTTAGCATAACACCGGACCTGCGGCCCCGCTTCTGCTTCCTCTCCCTTCTCCGTCTGCGCCGCCTCCCGGACCCGATAACAATCCACGGCGAGCCCGGCGTCCTCGCTATGTCGACCGGAATGTCATGAGTCTCATGAAAGTCACTCGAAACAGATATTTGGTACTGCTCACCAATGTCCAAAAGGTTCTGACGGCTGTAGCTGATGTACGCAGAACCGATAGTACACAAACAGACCAGAAAGAAACACAAAAGCTATGGTGGGGCTGGAGCTGATGACGGAAGCAGCTTGAGTGAAGCTGCAGTGGATGAACATCATGTGTGGAGCTGGAACTGGTACAGGAACATGGCTCGAAGAGAAAACAGAAAATGTAATTAGTTATTGATTAAGAGCACAGTGTTTATTAACAATCACTGATGCCATGTGTAGCATGAGAAACCATCAGCATTAGCTATAGCAGCATAGCTAGAAAGAGAAGAACTGGTAGGTAACACAGCCAAGAGGGATCACATGAGACATTGGCAACCCCATGGGAGGCAGAAGACAGCAACCCAATGTCTCTGATCACCATAAGACTCTTTGACTATGAACCCCCAGTTCTGCCCTTAGTCTAAGGCAAGGATGTACGAGTCAAGATTAAGAGGACTGAAGCCCAGTTCAGCTAGACCGCCCACCCGACACTCCCAGCTTAAGGACAAGGCAGGCAGGCCAGACTTGACTCCAGACTCCGGCCCCAGGTCGGCCCAAAGGCCAATGCCGCGGGGGTCCATGACCCCTCTGAATGAACCAATTGAGCCACACCCACCTTCCTCTACCAGCCAGAACCCTGGTCTCTGGGCCACAAGTCTGGAACTTCCCATGAACCATCCTGAGCCCTATGCCAGCGACCTTAATTAGTTCCGAGGTTTCTTGATGGAGTGCGACCTGGTGTTCCAGCAGCATCCCTCGGCCTTTGTCTCCGATGCCAGCAAAGTTGCATTTATTGTCAGCCTCTTTTGGGGTAGGGCCTTGACATGGGCTGAGGCCGCACTCGCTCAGAGTTTTGAGGTCTTCCCGCATGTTGACTTCCTTCAGGTCTTTGACCACCCTAGCCATGGGGATGTGGCATCAAGTCACCTCAGCGGCCTTTGACAGGGCTCCCAGTCAGTCTCAGACTACGCCGTGGAATTTTTGTCATTGGCTGCGGTCGCCGGATGTTCCCGAATTGCGCGAGGCCTTCTGGTCTGGTTTTTCCGAACGCCTTAAAGATGAGTTAGCGGTCAGGGATGAATCCAGCAATCTACAGGCTATGGTAGAAGTGGCTGTTCGCTTGGACCAACACCTCCATGCACGCAGGTTAGAGAGGGCCTTGCATCTGGTCCAGGCAATTTCATCCCCCCGCACCACGTCCTCTGTGTCAGAGTTTAAGTCGCCTCCGACTTCTGGTCCCAGCAGGCTCAAAGACCCTGAGCCAATGGAAGCATTGACTATGCTTGTACTGTGGACAACCTGGCCACTCTATCCACAACTGCCCGGTCTGCCCAAAAGACCTGGCTTGTCAGTGAACCTCAGGGTCCTGGTAAGAAATCAAGAAGAGGCTCAGGTGCTGGTGGCTCTAAAACAGGGCTAGACCAAACAAGGCCAAAGAGAAAGGTTTGTCGGGAGTCGCCTGGCTGGGCGAACAGATGCCACTGACTCTGGTACCGGGGTCAACAAAGGTGACCACGGCACAAGAGTAGGCACAAACAACCGTGGCGCGGGTCGGCGCCAACGACTGATGTGCAAAAGGCTCAGATACGGAGCCAACTTTCTCAGGTACGGAGCTAATGGGGTGCGGTGAGCTCAGGTACAGAGTTGGGTGGCACTAACTGCTCAGGTACAAAGCTAGTGAGTGCGGTGAGCTCAGGTATGGAGCTGGTTGGCGCTAGCTGCTCAGATATGAATCACAACGCTGAGAGAACTGACACGAGGATTGCGAGGATCTGGCAACCCAGACTCATTCTCCGTGATTGCACACAGGACGCATGCCGTTTCGTAGCTGATAGCAGCTTATTACCTTTGAACTATTTTAATTCCCGATCGCATCTGTATCATATATAATCGTATATATAGTAGGTTTTTACAACATCTTAATAATTTTATTCTCGTACCGGCGGATTATATTTTTTGCCACTAATCGTTATTTAGTAGCTTTTACAGGTATACTGGCTTGTGTTTGCAGTGATTAGCCATTAGCTAATTACCAGAGTTGCGTATTCTTTTGCAGTAGTGTGTGTTTTTATAACTTTTTTACAGTCTTTTCCCACTTTCTTTCTGAGACTAAGTTTTTTTGTGACGTTTTGTATTGACTTAACTTGTATTAACGCTTTAATAGAGCATTGCATTGGACCATCGGCTGCAGCTGAATCATATCTTCACTCGGCACCCCACAACACCACCCGAAGCCAAGTACCTTTAATTCATTAATTGTACTAACATCGCTTCTGCTGTGCTTGTTCCCTGTGCCGAGTGTGGCATGTTTAGCTATTCTTCCTTCGTCATTAGTGTAAATTTTACTTGTGATAGGTGTAGGCTTGTAGCCAGTCTGACAGAGAAGATTGTAGTTTTAGAGGCGCGCATCCAGATATTAGAGAAGGCTGGCTCAGCTCCTAGCTTAGCAGATCTGGATGCCACAGGTGTAGTTAGAGCCCCAGCCCTGGCAGAGTCCTCACAGCAAGGCAAGTGGGTGACGGTTCGGCGACATAGTGGTAAGGCTAGTCCACGAGAGCACCACTCTTTACCTGTTCACGTGTCCAACAGGTTTGCCCTCTTCAGTGAAACACCCACTGAGCAGCCTGTTGAAAGAGCTCTGGTCATAGGTGACTCTATTTTACGACACGTGAAACTTGCTACCCCTTTAGGGACACCAGCAGCTAGAGTTATCTGGATCCCCGGAGCCAGAGTGCCAGACATTGTAACGAGTCTTAGTGAACTCGAGAACCGCAGATTCTCTAGGATAGTTATTCATGTAGGGGCTAATGATATATGCCTTCATCAGTCAGAGGTTACTTAGGCTAATTTTGTAGAGGTGGTTAGAGTGGCGAAGGCGATGTCCGATGCTGTAGTGTGCTCTGGCCCCATTCCAATGTGGCGAGGTGACCAAGCCTACAGCAGGTTATGGTCGCTGAACTGCTGGCTGTCCAACTGGTGCTCTGAAAACAAAGTGGGCTATATA
>JAJAGP010003682.1:0-66879 GCA_025084515.1 Ancistrus triradiatus | reverse complement strand
TTTTGGTTTAAAAGAAAAGCGTTATGCTTGGAAAAAAGAAAACACTGCATTCCAACATAAGGACCTTATCCCATCTGTGAAACCTGGTGGTAGTATTATGGTTTGGGCCTGTTTTGCTGCATTTGGGCAATGGCGGCTTGCCATCATTGATGGAACAATGAATTGTGAATTATATCAGAGAATTCTAAAGGAAAAGGGGGGTTTCAGATCAGATATTTCTGCCACATGTAACATTGGATCATTTTTCTCAATAAATAAATGACCGAGTATAATATTTGTGTCTCATTTGTTTAACTGTTTAACTCTTTATCTACTTTTAGGACTTGTGTGAAAATCTGATTATGTTTTAGGTCATAAGAAAATTCTAAAGTGTTCACAAACTTTCAAGCTCCACTGTATATGGTAAGTGGAACTGATCAAATGGATAGAAGCTTACCTAATAAAGTGATCGGTGAGTGTATACTAATTAGACATGCTCTAACCTATAGATTTAACTCTAGCCTAATTCATGTTGGGTGCAAACCCAGGAATAATGTACTGTGAAATGTTTCAGTGGAACCATGAAGTGGCCAAATTACCATCAACGTTCATAGTATAACTGTGAAATAATTTATGGTCAGTTCATAATCAACCAAGTTTAAAGTTGTACTTTGAAATTCCACAGTAGAACCATGAAGTGTCCTTATTACCATCAGAAATTCATAGTAAAACTGTGAACTTCAAACTGAAAGGTCACATTAAAACTGTCAAGCAAGCTATTTACAGTTTTACTATGAAATTTCACAGCATATTTTTTCCTGGGAATACAGTGCAATGCACTCACCTGTCTACAGCAATAGCCGCCATAGAGTAGATGCTGGAGAAGACCGCGGTGATGGGGAAAAAGTTTTGAAATTTGCAGTATCCCAGTCCGAAATACCAGTCGTTGTGCAGCGCGTAGGCAAAGTTGAAGACGGTGTTGAATGTGGCCATGGAAGCGTCGGAGAAGGCCAGGTTCACGATGAAGTAGTTGGTCACCGTCCTCATGCGCCTGTGCGCCAGGATAATCCAGATCACGGTCACATTTCCCACCACCGACACGACCACCACCAGAGAGTATGCCAGCGCCCACAGAGCCACCTGCCATGCGGGCTGGGCGAACAGGTTCGAAGAAGTCTCGTTCAAGTCATAGTCATCTCCATCATAAAACGCAGATGTGGAGGAGAACGGATCCAAAGTCGGATCCATATCAGTCTCTGAGATCCCGGTCTCCCACAAGGATCAACGGCTCGTGTCCTTTCCAGTAGTGTTCATGACTAAAGAAATCATGAACCTACATGTTTAGGACGTGTAGAAAGTCATTATTTCATTGATAGTAACTTAATAGGGGAACTCAGCGCGTCAGTGTGCCTTCTTACACTAGTCCGTGGTAGCAGTTCCTGCAGCCTGCTGCCCAACATGTGGCAGCTCCTGGAGGAATGCGCACGGGAGTCTCTCTCTCTCTCTCTCTCTCTCTCTCTCTCTCTCTGTGTGTCTGTGTGTGTGTGTGTGTGTGTGTGTGTGTGTGTGTGTGTGTGTGTGAGTGAGTGAGTGAGAGAGAGAGAGACGACTGATGGATGATGGACATTTTCACCAGAAGCCACAAAGCTGGTACTACATGTGCAGGTGGATAGTTTCTGATCAATCCCAATCTACCATAGCTGTATGATTACTCATAGGCATATCTAGACATTTATGGTTGGGGGCTGAACTTTTACTAAGAGAACTGAACACATTCTGAAGACATTCTTACTTTCTGGACAACAGTAGATCAATACTATCCATCATCTTAGAACAGTCACGGAACAAACGATTTGCGACAAATAATATTTCCTTTCTTCAACAAGTTACAGGTCTGAAGAAAGTTATTCAGTTACACAGCTAACAGATGAGCTCAGTTTTAGCTGGATCAATCAGAAAGAACAAAATTCCAATTAGAAGCTGTACCTACACATTTAAACGCAATACTTGTCAGCGCAAAAAGCAATAGTGGTTATACATGTGAACAAAATTGGTACCACACAACCCATATGCTAAAAAAGTCACTCCTTATAACAAGATAACTTTTCTTGAGATGTAGTAGTAATAAACACCTGGTTTGTTTTTTTACTAGGCTATATCCTGCCACAAATCATCCTTAATGTTAGGTAAGTACTTAATTTTATCACATTTGTAACTTAAGAATTTAGAAACAGTAGCCTTTGCTATGGGAAATCTGTTCAAAATCTCTTAGAAATAAACAATAATTAAAAAGAAATCAATTTCCACTCCTACCGTAGAAGTAATAGATTTATTGACAAGTCCACAAAAGCAACCAAGTCAACAATCTGAGATGGTCTCAAGAGCATCTGAGGAACTGTGCTAGGTTTCATCCTTTATACCCTTCTAGCTTCTGCACATAAAGGAGGTTTTGGCTACCATGGTTTATCAATTTTATTAAGCATGATTTATAAATACCTTGACTGAAAAAGAACTGCAATAATAAATAGTTGCAACTAAATGATGGTGGACTCATGAACATTAACTCAATGTGAGAGAAGCCTTTATTTGCATAGAAGGTTCCTTTATGACCTTGTGAGCTATAACATGCCTTCTCTAATGATCTTTATTGGTTGACAGAGTGACCATGGTTCTGAATTTCTTCACTTTGTAGACAATCTATCTGAAAACAGGATGCTCACTCACACCTGACTGTCATCCCATAATTTAGCTTCAACTTATTTTGCCCAATACTTTTACCACTCACTGATATGTAATATTTAATCATTTTCCTCAATAAATAAATGATCAATTATATTATTTTGGTTTAATTTGGATTTGTCTATCTACTTTTAGGATGTCTGATGGTGTTTTAGGTTGGATTTATGCAAATTCTAAAAACCTTAAAAGATTCACAAATGTTCAAGCACCACTTTAAAAAAATACACCCTGGACATGTTGCAGTAAATCACAGCACATCTACTCACACCAGAAGAATTTAAAGTAGATAATCCATGTTTGTTGGAATGAGGGAGGAAACCCACAAAGACACAGGAAGATTGTACCAAACTCCACACAGACATGAACTAGATCTTAAAATCAAACCTGGGACCATACCTGCCTAAATCATTTATAGTGTGCTAGATAAAAAATATATGTTCACATACACATTTGTTGGATTTCCAGTGTGCTATTAAAAATGTTTTATATCTTTCAAAAATGAGCCATGTTTTAATAGAGGGGCTACTGACTGAATGCAAAATCTATATGTTGGTCTGTGTTACCAAATAACTCATTAACTTTAGCTTACCTGCTAATACAGGTGTGTAACATACACCACAAGCCAGTAGTGTTACCAACAAATCTATGTCTAATCTGGAAGGCACCAAACATCTCGGATGTTACTAATGAAGGGCCTAAAGAGAGATGGTTTCTATCCAGAATGTTTCTGTATACATTATTTTGCTTTCCAAATGTGTGTGCTGCATCTCACTAGGAGCATTCTTGATTTGATTTTTTCTTCAAATGATATATTTTTCAACAAATGTGTACTCAACTAATAAATAGTTCTACAGTATTTAAACAGTGCTACACCACACCACTGTTGTATGGCATTTTAAACCATTGTTTTTAACTCTCATTTTACAACCCCAAAACAAAAAAAAGTTGGGACAGTACACAGACAGTATGAACCCAAGATATTTCATGTCTTGTCTGGTCAACTTCATTTCATTTTTTAATTGACATACATTTCTGTATTTCAGGCCTGCAACACATTCCAAAAAAGTTGTGGCGGGGCAATTTAGGGCTAGTAATGAGGTAAAAAACATGATATTTCAAACAGGGGACTGTAATCATAACTGGTACAAAAGCAGTAGCCATGAAAGGCTGAGTCGAGCAAAGAGGCAGAGTCGGGAGGAGGATCTCAAGTGTGTCAACAAATTCATGAGAAATGTATTGAAATGCATCAAAACAATGTTCTTCAAAGAAAGACTGGAAGGGATTTGCATATTTCTCACTCTATAGTGCATAAAATAAAATAAAAAAATAAGGAATCTGGAGGAATTTCAGTGCATAAAGGGCAAGAGCGCAAGCCTAACAAAACTAAAGACCTGAGATCTTGGACTATTCAGACGTTTAGACCAAAAGCCAAGGCCATGCGACAATGACAAACCGTATCATTGCACATCTTAAGAGATGTTTGCAGGAGAATGGGACAAAATAACACATGAAACACTAAATCAATTTCTATCCTCAGAGCTAAATGTTTTCTAAGTGTTGCGAGAAGAAATTGTAACATTACAACATTAATTGCTCTACCATCCCTACTTTTTTGGAATGTGTTGCAGGCCTGAAATGCAGGTATGGATGTTTATTAACAAACTAAATTAAGTTGACCAGACAAAACTTTGCATTTCCATACTGTCCCAGCTTTTTCTGGTTTGGGATTGTAATTTCTTTTACCACCCGAACAGATGTTGCATGATTTGTTCAGTAAAGAAGCACATTAGGTTCATTGACAGGGTCACAGCATCATATTGACACACTATTTGATCTGTTCCAGTGAGTGGAGTCATCAGCCTTGTGCTTTTATCCAAAGACACATGAGGTAAAATACAATTACTTACAGTAGCAGTCCTGTGGTGGTTATGTCAATTGATCACCCATGCAAAACCTACTGCTGAACTTTAAATGTCCCTGACATTTTTGTATTTTACAGCATCCCTCACCAGGAAAAGCAGAAGGAAACAGAGTTATCTTTATAGTTGCAGCTCCTGATATTGCCAGTTTACTGAAAGGCTCTAACAACAGCCCATTTTTAGTCTTGAGTCACAATAGCTTCTCCATTTCTAAGGGCTATATGAGTAGACGACAGACAGTTCTATTGTAATCTGTAAAAAATATCACTGCATGTCTCAGAAGTTGAATCTGTTCATCTGGACATAGGAACGTTTCGTCACTCATCTAAGTGACTTCTTCAGTCTCAGCTAGTTGAAAAACTTCCCCAATCTTATATACAACACATTTGCATAATGACTGGTACCAGCACCATTGCATAACAATGGGACCGGTGATCAGGTTAATATGCATATTACCATAGCCATTAACGACAATGGCCACAGGATTGGGGAAGGGCTGCGATAGCGGCGTTGTAAGATGGTGAGAGGTGTACTCTGAGGCCCCCTCCTTGGTTCAGGGATGGACGTTCCCTTTTTACAAAAATGGCTTATTTTACTCCGCGTTCAAACCATCGTTCCTCCCTATCAAGGATCTGCATGTCTTCATCCTTGAAAGAGTGGCCACTGGCCTGTAGGTGGGTGTAAACCGCAGAGTCCTGACCTGATGAGGTAGCTCTTCTATTATGTGCCATCCGTTTCGCCAGTAGCTGTTTGGTTTCCCCGATGTATAATTCCTGGCAATCCTCCTGGCACTTAACAGCATACACTACATTACTCTGTTTGTGCTGGGGGACCCGATCCTTGGGGTGGAGCAGTTTCTGGTATAGCGTGTTTTAGGGTTTGAAAGCCACTGAGACGCGGTGTTTGGCAAATATGTATCTCAAGTGTTCCGATGTTCCTGCCACATATGGAATCACCACTGGTTTACACTTAGACTGCGGTTGTTGTTCTCCTCTCGTCGATCTGCTGGAGCACTTTTTGCCCGTCTTACCGGCTTTGACAAAGCCCCAGTTCGGATAACCACATTTGCTCAGGGCCTGCTTCATGTGAAATTTCTCTCCATCCTTGGCCACTGTGTCAGTGGGGACACTGTCTGCTCGGTGGTACAGTGTCCAGATGACTCCTAGTTTGTGCTCCAGTAGATGATGAGAGTCAAACCTTAGTTACTGACCTGTATGTGTTGGCTTACGGTAAACATCGACTTTCAATTGTCCCTCATCTCCAAATCACATCCTCCTCTCACCATCTTACAACGGCGCTATCGCAGCCCTTCCCCAATCCTGTGTGAATGGCACACGTGGCCATTGTCATTAATGGCTGTGGTAATCTGCATATTAAAGTGATCACCGGTCCCATTGTTATGCAATGGTGCTGGTACCAGTCATTATGCAAATGTGCTGTATATAAGATTGGGGAAGTTTTCCAACTAGCTGAGACTGAAGAAGTCACTTAGATGAGTGACGAAACGTTTCTACCGACAAAACCTTATGTCCAGATGAACAGATTCAACTTTTGGGATTTTCTTACCTGGATTATTCAGCATGCATCAATATATCACTGCATGTTTTTTCATAGAGAGAAATGTCGTACTTATGTAAATCTCGGCATGCAGTTAGGTCTCAGGCAGATATGTAAATGATTACAGGTATGGTCTGATTAGACTCTGGGTCTTGCCACAAGAAAACGTCAAATTGCTTACCCTGCTGCCCCATAAATAGGTTCAGAAAGGATACTTTTGGGTAGTGTACCTCTTGGTGTGAGATTGTTGACTGCTAGATAACTTTCTACAATGTACTCAAAGACATTTTGCCCTGCTGACTGACTCATTGGACTGAGAGAAGCAGGATGGTCGTTTTGACGAATTTCATGCCATCTAGGCCATTCTGACCTAGCTATTAGGAGGTGTTGGTTCCGTGAGGCACCTTACACACTGTGAGCAGGTTCCGGACGACCCAGACAGACCACCAGTAGAGAGGATCGTTAGATCCACCTACAAGAATTAGCAGCTCCCACAGTTTCATTGTCCCCCATTCAGACACAGCTGGCAACTTCACTACAAACCCGTCTCTGCCCAGACCATTACATGTCCTGCCATTGACAGCCACCATTGCCTTTGTTTGAAGTGGTGTTGTGAACAAAAAACCTGGACTGCTAAGGACTGGAACCATATTGTCTTTAGTGACGAATCCAGGCTCTGTTTGGGATCTGACAATGGTCAGGTTCGAGTATGGAAACCTCATGGGTGAATGCATCAATCCTGCCTCTGCTGTGGAGCGACACACTACCCCAACTGCTGGTGTGGTGATCTGGGGAGCCATCGCAAACTATTTACATTTTAGAATTACAGCATTTAGCAGACGCCCTTATCCCGAGCGACTTACAACTGATACAGTCTTACAATCCAAGCAATTGAGACTTAAGTGTCTTGCTCAAGAACCCAACAGTGGGATTTGAACCCTGGACCTTCCAGTCCATAGTCCAGTGCCTTAACCACTAGGCTATCACAGTCAATCACTGTGGTATCAATCACTCACGGAACAACTGATCCCAACACCTCCTAACACCTAGAGGGTGGGAAATTCGTTGAAAGACCATGCTGCTTCTCTCAGTCCAATAAAGCGCCTCCATTCCTCCATGCAGATCTCCTCTAGAGTAGTGATGTTTTGGGGGTGTCGCTGGGCAACACAGACTTTCAACTCCCTCCACAAATTTCCTATGGGGTTGAGGTCTGGAGACTGGCTAGGCCACTCTAGGACCTTGAAATGCTTTTTACTCCTTTGTTGCCCGAGCAGTGTGTTTTGGATCATTGTCATGCTGGAAGACCCAGCCACGTTCCATCTTCAATGCTCTCACTGATGGAAGGAGGTTTTGGCTTAAAATCTCACGATACCGTTCATTCTCACGATACCGTTCATTCTTCCCTTCACATGGATCAGCCGTCCTGTCCCCTTTGCAGAAAAACAGCCCCAAAGCATGATGCAACTCAGCATTCTTCTTCCTCCAAACACGACGAGTTGAGTTTTTACTAATAAGTTCTATTTTGGTTTCATCTGAACACATGATATTCTCCCAATCCTCTTCTGGATCATCCATATGCTCTCTGGCAAACTTCAGACGGGCCTGGACATGTACTGGCTTGAGCAGGGGGACACGCCTGGCACTGCAGGATCTGATTATGTCTTCCATTTTCTTACAGTTGCTCCCACAGTTGATTTATTCACACCAACCTGCTTGCCTATTGTAGTTTGTGATTTCCTGTTTTTTTCCCTCATTTTGTCTCTCATAACTGAAGTGTACCTATGATGAAAATTACACACCTCTCTCATCTTTCTAAGTAGGAGAACTTGCACAGTCCATGGCTGACTAAATACTTTTTTGCCCCACTGCAAATGTAATATGAGGGACACTAACAACTCAGTGATATGTGCAGGACATCTTGCGGCCACGTGTTGCTTCTCATGGCAGGGATTCTTGAAAAACTGGAATTTTTCCACACACAGCAAGGGTTTCCCAGGAATTTCTCCACCAGATTGCAACAATTCCTTGGCCTGCCTGGTTGCCAGATTGATCGACAATCAAGCATTTATGGGATCATATATCATCATTACATTCACACATATAAAGTTTAATTCGATTACAACTTTTTCTAAGTGAGTTTTTGTTGTTAAGCAGTATATATCTCATACTACAGAGAGCTCCATTTAGATGCCAAACACAAGTGGGTTTTGAGTTAATGGGTTTTTCAGTCTGCTTTTAGTACAGGACAACATGTTACCGTTCTTGGTAATCACTCATACAGATGAAATCGAGATTATGTTGAAAGAACACTGAAAGGCTTTCACTTATCTATACTTCAACTAAAGTGCTAGGTGAAGTGAAAAATTGGTGTCGATGGCTGCACATTGAAACAACACTACAGGCTATCCTGAGTAATTGTGTGAAATATAAAATCACTACATTTTATAGCTTTGGGGAAAGTGTGCACAGATGGAGAAGGTCCAGCAATATTGGGTGGTGAGAAGTGTCGCTTTTTGTTAATGTGACTCTCACTCCACTTGATTCCCAATGTGCCTTCAAATTTCCAGCTTGTCTCCTTAGGTCATTTGATCAGTCCGTTGTTGGAACTTTACAGCTCTGTTTCTCAAGCCGTCTCATTCTGTACATAAAATAATGAGAAATAAACCAAATGTACCTAATAGTTTATAAAACCTCTGTTTCGTATTTTACTTTGTGTAAAAAGTGAAAAAAAAAGTGCATAAAATATATAACAGGAACGTTAAACTTGAACCTGCATAAGAGAGCCAGTCACAGGCTCCTGACCTCAGGAACACTGAGACTCTGGCACCCATGGCAAAGCGGAAACTTCATGAAACTTAAATCCATAACCTGTCTAGGGTTGGTTCCCACCTCATGCCCTCCTGTACTTGCTCCCCGTGGCCCTGAATTGGATTAAGTGGGAATGAAAAAGAATGAATCAATTAATGTTATTTCCAACTTTATATTAATACCTAGGGATTTAGAATAGGATGTAATAAAAGCTCCAGTATGTAATGTGTAGGTGTCCCAATACTTTTGTACATATCAAGTCAAGTCAAGTCAGATTTATTTATATAGCGCTTTCCTATTATCCCCTAATATCTACATCCAACCCCAAATTGAGCAAGGCTAGGGCGACGGTGGCAAGGAAATTCTCCCTAAGTGGTATGAGGAAGAAACCTTGGGAGGATTAAGACTCAAAAGGGACCCAACCTTCACATATAGTGTGTCTTTTAATGTGTAGTTAAATTATCTATTTTTTACTCTTCCAACATTTTTTAGTTTTAAACTAAGTAACGCTCTTTGAATTGTGGTTGTATAAGGAGGGTGCTATATTAAAAATGAATTTGCAGATAGGATTATATTAGATACAATAGCTAAAAATAATAAATACTGTATGAACGCGGTTCAATAAACACACGCTGATTGGACTAGTCCCCTGTCAATCAAATCGCTGTAACCAATAGACTACGAGCTATGAAACTTTTTCCCCTAACTCCGCCGGGATACTAATCTATCTAGTGCGCGGTGCGTTAGAGTTGAAAGAAAGTGCGATAAGTGTCTGGAAAATCCTACAGAAATTATGCTGAAGATAAATTAAAGTCATAAACATGTCGGATGCTGTTCGGTACTGTGCGAAGTGCTCGTACATTGTCCTAAAATTTACTTTGGTGCTGTATGCCACCGTTTTCTGGGTGAGTTTTTCCTTGTTTGTGTCACCGCCTGTCACTCTTTCTAATACTATACTTAATACTGTACTTGTTTACTAGTATACTGAACGTCGGTACACCACGTGTATGTAGTCTAGAAAACAAGTTAAAAATGGTCGTTTATAAAGTTATTAATGTATTAAACGTGTGTATGGATATATGGATATATTTACCTGTCCTTTTTAAGACCGTCACATGTTTACCTGCAATGGCGTTGAGACCGCACCCTTATTACACTGCGTTTGTAGCTCATTTCACCTGTACATGAGCAGCTTCTTGTCGTTATATAAATCAGTGTGCTGTTAGGCTTGCTCAAAGAATAACGAACACAGTGTATTTATAGCTGAAAATTAATCTAAAAATTTTAAGTAAAATACTAGTTAATTACGTATAGCCTTTATTAATGTCCCCAACCACTGGGGTGCAAATGCCTGTGCATTCTCAGTTCCTTAAACATTGAGTTGAATCAGGAAGGTCATCCTGCATTAAACCCATGCCAAATCCAGTATGAGGACCAGGATGATTGTTTTGTCATGCACACAGTCATATGCAAAGGTTTAGGTCTACTGTGGTAGCCTAGTGGTTAAGGTACTGGATTTTGGACCAATAGGTCCAGGGTTCAAATCCCACCTCTGCCACTGTTGGGTCATTGAGCAAAGCCCTTAACCCACAATTGCTTGGATTGTAAGAATTGTAAGCCACTCTGGATAAGGGTGTTTGCTGAATGACATAAATGTAAATTATTTCCTGTACGCAGATGTATGGGTTCCATTCCAGACAGCATGTTACTCTCTTATGATTACCTTTTAAAAATGCCTGCTATTGCTCATATTTAAAAATACAGCAAACTAATAGATTGTTCACAAAACAGACTGGGCTGGCAATGTGAAGGTGCTGTGCTGCGGTTACAGGGCCCCATCCAGGGATCAACTTCTATTGTGTCCAGTGAATAGGCTCTGGACCACCCTGCAACCCTGACTAGGAAAAAGAGGGGTCAAATCTTGATGAAATTTATACATCGCCTGTGTCAAACAACCTTATCTCCAGGTTGTGGAATGAATAATGACAAACCTGCTGTTAAACATGACTTGATAGCCCAATTTTAGTAACGTTTTCAAGCTTGTTTATGAACTAAGGAAAAAGGGACCTTATATACAAAAGCAAATTTTATCTTGATAAAGCACACTGAATAGTTTACATGTGTAACTATAAATGTAACTATTATCATGATGCATTAAATGTACCATTTCTCTCCATCTGCTGAAGGTGGAAACTGGTAGGTCACTAATGATCACATACTTCCTTTGTAAATCCTTGCCAGCATTTTCAAGTGCTGACTGTGGGCTCTGTTATCAGGATAAACAAAATCTATAATGTATTTTTTGCTGAAGTAGTGATAATGTGCTACGGAACCCAGGAGTGAGTTTGTACATTGGCAATAGTGTTGTGAACACAACCTTTAACATGTTATATAAACAATCAATACATTGGATACTTTACATGATTATGGAGTTGCATATAATCATATTTTAATCCCTCATACATTTTTATAGTGTGGTGTGAGTTTAGGGCTTATTGGCTTACAGAAATAAGCTAAAAAATATTGGTGATATAGGGCAGGTAAATCCAGTTATAAATCCCATTTGTGTTATACTTCCTAGCATAAAATGAGCATTTTAAGTGATCTCCATGAAGACAACCCCAAAACCTTATCAGTAGCGAGAATAGACTGGTTGTTGTGTTTGGTTGCAGATTACTGTTAAACACCAACATGAAAATAATTTTGATAATTTTGTGGATTCTGATGTGATATTTTTTCCAGGTCATCCAACCCTAGTTACAGTTTTTCCGTAAAAGTTTTGTGAAATTGCTACCTCCCCTCTAAGTAGCTTTTAGAATCGTACTCTTAAGATGTAGTTGTTAGTATAATAATAATAATAATTATAATAATAATAATACAATTTATTTACATGGTTTACAGTTTTTGTCACTGTACTGTAATGTAGAATAGCATGTGACTTTGGCTAGATACCTTCTTATTATGAGTCAGTAAGTTATTTGGGTTGCTACTTGTACTTCATGTTTTAACAACCTCTGAAAATACTAGATTAACAAATGTGGATATTTCCATTCATGTTAAGTCATTTTGCAGATGCTTTTATCCAGAGTGACTTTACAAACTGCAAACCGTTGATGGTAACATGATGCAAGTACTTTATGATCATTACTTGTCAGACCAGAAACAAGTAATACTCAGACTGACAAACACCTTCTCAATTTGACGCAAAGGTCACATGCAAGAACAAATACTAATAACGTAAGAAGCAGGTACAAAGTGCAGGTACAAACAAGTGCAAATAATAGATGAGACATAATTCTAGGTATTGTTTGAAGAGGTGAGTCTTCATACTTTTGCTGAAGGAAGAGAGACACTGGGCTGGTCTGACTGTGTAGGAAGCTCTTTCCACGAATGAGGAACCAGGACAGTGAAACATCAAGTCCTGGCCTTGTGGTCAATGGCTCAGTGGTAGAGAAGGATGTACCAGGCACCCTGAAAGCTGAAGATACAAGCTGGCATGCTGCTGTGTAGTTCTGAACCAAAGAATGTAAATAACATGGAACAGAAGCCTTTAAGGCCTGAAAAGCCAGAAGAAGAGTGCAGTGGTACCTCGGTCCTCGACCACTTTGGAAGACGTCGAATTTGGTTCTTGACACATTTTGACTAGAAAAAGTTGCTCGGTACTTGGCGCACTTGCTTAAACTAGCATGAGTCGAGCCACGTGACTCGTTTCAGCCGAAACTTGATTCACGATTCATGATCGTCAAGTCACGATTCATTACACAGTGATTTAGATTCACAATTGCTCTCGCAGAAGATCTCTGCTGTTTTTTATCGTGTTTTTCTTTATTTTTACATCTACAGTACTGTATTCTTAGTGCAAATAAGTCTTCATGGGTCTTAAATAGGTTAGTTTATAAGAGCCAACCGAAAGCAAAACAGGAATTGAATGCTCCAGAACACAGGCTGCAGTTAGCTTAGCAGCTTTGCGTTTCGTTTTTGGTTGTTGACAAACCGCATGTAAAGAATTGACAACAACAACTGAGGTCCCACCCTATTAAAATTCGTCCTGGTTGCAACAGGTAGCCAGTGGGCTGATCACAGCAAAGGACTGATGTGAGAAAACTTTGGTAGGTTGTGAACCAGACAGGAAGCCACTTTTTGAATGCTCTGTAGTGGAGCAATAGAACATGAAGGCAAACGAGCAAGCAAAAATTGCAGTAATCAAGCCTGGAAATACCTGGCTCATGTATGAGGATCTGAGCAGGTTTTCCAGTCAGAAAAGGATTTGTTCTTCTGATGTTATCCAGAAGACCTCTACAAGATCTGGTGGTTGGTTATGATGTGGTTGGAAAAATCTAGGGTGTTCAAAATCACACCAAGATTCTTTGCCATGTGGGCTGGTTGGACAGTGACACCATCTGTTACCCAGATATTTGAATAACTAAACCCATTGGATTTACTTGTAAATGAGGTTTTGCAAAGCCACACTTTGATGTAATGATGTTAAAATGAATGAGCATTAAATAGCTTATATTATAATTAAAGCTTTGGGCTTTCATTGCTTGTGTAAAGATTTGAGCTTCTATGTGAGAAGAAGGGTTTACCCTCAAGTAGAGTTGTGTCTTGGTGGACTCCCTGAATGAATTGGAACTGTCAAGGTACACAATACTGACTGTCTCAGCAGCATTCAAATGACTACATCATAAAATCTAAGCCTTATCGTCATCCACAACAGAAATGGCAGAATTTAGTATAATAGCATGCCAGGAATTGTGGGTGCATGAGAGAAGGACTGAAAGTTTAACATCAAGAACAACCTAAAGTAGACTGGGGTGAAATGGTGCAATTTAGTGTACTTCAGGTGGACTTGGGTTCAATTTAATGCTTCAGTAGTTTCTAGATCACAATGCCATGTCGTAATATTGTCTCCTTAATTCTTTGGACCATTTGAAATATGCCAACGCTGTGGAGCATGGCTGCTTCTATAACTAAGTTAAAGGGGGTACAATGACATAAAAATGGATCCTTACTGTGTAGAAAATTTGTGATCTTAAACATTCATAAGTCAGGGAATCAGCTTAAATAGAAAGGTTCAGAGTGGAGATATTACTCCCTTAATCTGAAGTGAAGCTCCACTTCTCTTATTCCCAAAAAACATAATCTTTATCCTCTTTTTTTTTGGTATTTAATTACACTTGCTTAAGTATAACAGACTTTGTTGTGTTGCTTCTAAGACATGATAAAGAGGAAAAACTAATAAGGTGATTCCATAATTTGTTCTGCACTTGATCTGGGTAAAAATATGACAATAATTAAAATTATTTTATTTGTTTGAGGTATGCTTCACAAAGCTAGAATATTCAGCTATTAAACAAAAATTGTTTGGTGTCGAATATAGTGGTACCTTAATTCTCGATCACCTCGGAACTCAAATTCAAATTGGCGGTTGCTCGGTTCTCGGTGCATATGCCTAAACTTGTATGAGTCGAGCTGCCTGAATTGTAATTCGTTCATGTTTCACAATTCATGATTCAATATACAGTGATTCAGATTCACAATAGCCCTCACTCAGTGCAGAGTCTCTGCTGTGTTTATCGTGTTTTTCTTTATATTTATGCAGAAATATCGAAAATTCTAAAGGGTTCACAAACTTTCAAGCACCACTGTAAAAAGTGGTGCTTGAAAGTTTGTGAACCCTTTAGAATTTTCGATATTTCTGCATAAATATGACCTAAAACATCAGATTTTCACACAAGTCCTAAAAGTAGATAAAGAGAACCCAGTTAAACAAATGAGACAAAAATATTATACTTGGTCATTTATTTATTGAGGAAAATGATCCAATATTACATATTAGTGAGTGGCAAAAGTATGTGAACCTTTGTTTTCAGTGTCTGGTGTGACCCCCTGGTGTAACTGTTGATCAGTCCTGCACACCGGCTTGGAGGAATTTTAGCCCATTCCTCCGTACAGAACAGCTTCAGCTCTGGGATGTTGGTGGGTTTCCTCACATTAACTGCTCACTTCAGGTTCTTCCACAACATTTCGATTGGATTAAGGTCAGGACTTTGACTTGGTCATTCCAAAACATTAACTTTGTTCTTCTTTAACCATTCTTTAGTAGAACGACTTGTGTGCTTAGGGTCGTTGTCTTGCTGCATGACCCACCTTCTGTTGAGATTCAGATCATGGACAGATGTCCTGACATTTTTTTTAGAATCTCTGATATAATTCAGAATTCATTGTTCAATCAATGATGGCAAGCCGTCCTGGCCCAGATGCAGAAAAACAGACCCAAACCATGATACTACCACCACCATGTTTCACAGATAAGGTTCTTTTGCTGGAATGTAGTGTTTTCCTTTCTCCAAACATAACGCTTTTCATTTAAACCACAGTATATGTAGCTAGCAGCAAATATAAAAGAAAGTTAGTTAGCCAATGTTAGATATTAAATTAGGTATTTTAATATATTTTCCAAAGGGATAAGGTGCTTGGCTTTGCTATTATACAGTATGGACTGTATTAAACTCCTTGGTTCATGATACAGTTAATTTATGATGGATTTATCTGAATGTAACGCCATTGTAAATCAGGGAGCACCTGCACAATACAACTCCATTAATGCATATAATGCTTTGAAATAAAAAGAAAGCTGGGTGAATGTCCTTTAAGTGTGATGATCCCATATTTTTGCCAGAGGTTTAATTAATAAGTTTGTGTAGACTGACGTTCTATAAATCCTCAGAAGGATAAGTGGTTAATGAAAATGAATGAATACCACCAACATTACTACTACAGCTAAAACAACTAATAATAATTACAACACTTTTGTAATAATGTATTTCAATTCATGTATATAGCACATTTTACAATAGGCATTGACACATTGTGAAGCTGAGACAAAAAGTGAGCAGGCAGAGGATACAGTGGCAAGGTAAAACTCCTGAGACTAATAAGGAAGAAAACCGAGCGAGTGCCATGCTATGTATTTTGGTTCTCAGTGGCAAGCAGTGTTTGTGGGTTTATGGTCTCCATTGTGACCAGTCACATTTACATGTTTACCTATCTTTAGTGGCCTCTTGGTTCTTTTTGGTCATGTGTTATAAATGTGGAAGTTCTTGACATTACAATCTGTAGCATAGACTTGTTTTAATAGAATTTTTTGTTATTTTGGTGTCGAGTGAAGTTTCCTGCATGAGAAATATTTTACAAATGAGGATAGAGATGTTTAAAAGTAAACTAGTCATATTTGAAAAAATTGTAGCCTTATTGCTCAATACGTCACAGTTATCCTGCGACTGCATGACTTGGCAGAAGAACAATGTGTGTTTCTCTTCTGTTACTGCTTGGTCAGCTTTGTTGTTTCCTTTTAATATTCCCATTGTAATATACGGTATAACCTCAAGTAGAAACTGGAATAGACCTATATAATAGTACATAAATACACTTTCATTTTCCCAGGCTATAATGGGAAAATCCTTTTGTCAGTATTCTGTGCTTGTGTTTAAAGATAAGTCTGTGTGTGCAACGCTGTAATTTAAACGAAGAGGTAAATAAATGAAGCTGATGGTGTGGCAACCTACTGTAGAACAATACTCATTTACTTTTATGTACAGTAGAAATGCACTATGGGCTACACTCATTGTTCCTTGTGAAGATAACGTCTGTACACACTTTTACATGTCATGCTGAGAACATAAAGAATGAAATACTTCTTACTGAACAAAGTCTGAGATGTTAAAGAACTGAATTGAAAGCTCTCTGCACGGCAGTAATGTGCATAGAGCTATTAAGGGTTTTACGTAAGGCTGTTAATCGTACCTTTGTGCACCTCAGTTCTTGTGTAATCTATAGATCGATTGAGTCATCAGTGTACTTTATTGATCATGAAGGGGAGACTAGTGTATTAACCCTGCTGAAAGGAAAGCAGAAAATGATCAATCAGTGTCATTTCAAATAAACAAATAAATGACAATTTTAAGTTTAACTTACCAACAGTAGGCACAATTAAGTAGACAAAGTTGACATTAATTATCCATTTCAGATAACAAATATTCAGATGACAGGAGCTATATTTCCGTTATTTACGTTGGGAAAATCCCTACCTAATTCTTGTTTATTCAAAACCCTGCCTTTGAACAAAACTTTCAATGAAGTTGGTGTGACCTAGTGACTCAGGCTCCTGTCTGCCTGTTATTTGTAGATTGGTCCAGACTTAACCTCTTGAAGGAGCAGGAGTTTGTTCTGTACTGTCTCTTAGCTGTTTATACTATGTGAGACAAACAGCCTTACGTCATAATTAACCACCGAATACAACAAAAGTAAAGGGTGTGGGTAGAAGAAAGACGCCATTTAAAACACCATCTACATCCATCGTTTTTTCAGTCAGCATTTTTTGTAGCGAGTTAGTGGTTTGGAAAGAAAAAACTTTTATATGTCATTTTTTGAGTGTGATGCATTTTGACAGTGGATAAGTAAACTGGTAAACACAACCTTTAAACAATTAAATCAGAGTCAATATACATTTATATCTATCCTTAACCAACTGACCGAACTGTAATATCGGCGATCGCTGTGGGATATAACACGGCGGGAAAAGTGAGCACAAGATGGCAAGGACTTGGGCAAGAGCTCACGACAAGCCACAATGGTGGCAATAATACGCACTTAACACACCTCAGAGGGACTGGGGAAAGGAAGAAGATTGCGGCTTCAAATGTTGAGCATTGAGTACAGAAAGCAGCAATCCACAGGAAGGTGCAATGCCGTTGTGTGTTGATTGGCTCCTCTACCTTAGAGGTGTTAGCTGGTGTATCCTTGATTGGCCAATCTATTGTTCAATTTAAATATTTTCTTTACGTGTTTACCCAGATAATAAAAAACACAATCAGTGAGAACTAACGGGGGAGCTACAGGGCCAACAGCACCTTCTTCCTGCCTGTATGCTAGGAGAGTTGATGAGATGTTGTAGAGTGAGACACACATGCAAGTCATCAAGTTTACGTATTCAGGCCAGGACTATTGTTTCTTGACCTCCCCAATGCCAGGCAATCTGAGGCACTGATTCATTGGCTAGGTTGGGCACCTTTCCAGATAATCCACTGTCATTTTTTCTAAGGTATTGGAAATTAATTGACTTGTTAAATGGTTGATTGAAATTTGCAAAAACATTGGTTTGCCATATCAAAGGTAATGTGCTCTTTTTGTCCTATCTCCACCATTGACAAACACACAAGGCTAATGGGAGATGCAGAATTCTCTCTCCGTATAGATTATTATTATTAGCAGGCTTTTTGTCACCATTTCATAAATACAAGCTGAACACTGGCCACTCATTGTCACCATTGTGACAATTAGACATAAATGTCTGTTTGCCATATTGGTAAAAGGTCACACAGTTATGCCAGGTCTCTGTGACTTGTTTGGCTTAATTAAAGGCAATTATCCAACGGGCCTGAAGGCATAGAGAACATTTACTGGAGTGAATTATTTTTTGTCTAGTGTTAATGGCAGTGGTTGTGAGTTTTGTGTTAACAGTGGGATACACTAGAGTTTCTTATCAGTGTGTTACATCTGTATGATATATAACACTTTACAGTCAGGTTATTCAAATGGCTCCGTTCTGCTCATTTTGAACTGCAAGACTTGCTTATCGAGAAACATGTAAATAACTGCTCAACTCATGTGTACATCTACACACAAAAAGTACTTCTGATAATTGATGGTTGTGCTTGCTTAAAAGAAAATGACTAGGCCTTCCACTATTGGATATGAAGTGTCTGGTAGGAAAAAGCAGTGTTACACAGTTCAACAACAGTTTGGTGTAAGGTTCAGGGATACGGTCTGCTAACACAGAATGTCACCAGTGCTATTTGAAATGGTTTTCATTGCTTCAGAATAAAACCTGGTCCTCCTTGAGGATTCCACTACTGGTAGTGCATTGTAATTCATATTAATCGTTGGAATGGTGCTTTTCAAAGAGGCGCTGGGATAAAGCGGTGGAAGCAGAGCTTTAACTATCCCTTGGAGTACAGTTCAGAAACAAGTGAAAATGTATGGCACCACCAACACCAATCTATTGGTCTGTTAGTGTTTTTTTGAGCTTGGAGGATATTTATCAGGAAAGGTACCAAGAGGTCAATAGCAACTCTGAAATACATACTCGTCTTAATGGTTGAGAATGTGCAATGTATGTGTGTGACCCCTGATTAAGCGAGAAGCCGAAAGAAGAAGATGATGTATGTGACTACCATCTCACAAACTTTACACAAAGCTGACCTCTATGGCAGGGTGGGAAGAAAGAAGGCTCTTAAAAAGGACCACACTAAGTCTGGTTTGCACATCTGATGCCAAGTGATCAAGTACTGACCTAAATCCAATAGAAAATATGTAGATGAACTTTGAGAGCGATCATGCTGCTCAGCATGGAAAGTTACTTAACTTGATTAACTCTGCAAACAGATGGATGGCTTACATTAAAGCAAAAGGTGGTACTAAGTATTGAATCCAGGAACAGCAAGACATCACCTAATTCGTAAGCTAGCTAATGAATGTTTGAGTAATGAGAGACAGAGACCTGAACCAAGAAATAATTTAATTATGTTGTAGAACTTGATTTGTTGGAATCTGTGATGCATTTATTAGACATGTGGGTTGAGTGTGTACTAAATTAAGATTAAAAAAGCAGAAGTACAGTGCTGTGCAAAAGTCTTAGGCATTCTGTATTTTTCAGTTTATATTCTGCCTATTCTTTAAGTTTTAGTGGACCCCCACAAGACCACCACAGATCAGGTACTCTTTTCAGACGTGGTGGTGTGTTAGTGTGTTGCACTAATACAAGTGGATCAGACACAGCAGTGCTGCTGGAGGTTTAAACCACCTCCGTGTCACTGCTGGACCGAAAATGGTCCACCAGCCAAAAATGTCCAGCCACCAGCCTCCTGTAGCAGCATCCTGTGAGCACTGATGAAGGCTAAAGGATGACTAACACACACTGTGCAACAAAAAAATGATCTTTGACATTACATCTACAAAGTGGAGCATTAAGGTGAATGTGGACAATGAGTAAACAGTGGTTTAAAACTCCAGCAGCACTGCAGTGTCTGATCCAATCTTACCAGCTCAACACACACTAACACACCACCACCACATCAGTGTCACTGCAGTGCTGAGAATGATCCACCACCCAAATAGTACCTGATCTTTGCTGGTCTGTGGGGTCCTGAGCATTAGAGCACTGAGTAAAGGGGAATAAAAAAGTATGTAGAGAAACAGATGCTGGAAAGGAGAGGAATGAAAGTCAACTGTAGTAAGACAGAATACCTGTGTGTAAATGAAAGGGAGGCAGGTGGAACAGTCAGGCTACAGGGATCAGTGGTCACAAAGGTCCAGGAGTTCAGGTACTTGGGATCAACTGTCCAAGGAAATGGAGAGTGTGGAAAGGAGGTGAAGAAGAGAGTACAGGCAGGATGGAGTGGGTGGAGAAGAGTGTCAGGAGTGCTGTGTGACAAAAGGGTCGCAGCAAAAGTGAAAGGAAAGATTTATAAGAGAGTAGTGAGGCCAGCCTTGTTGTATGGCTTAGAGACAGTGGCACTGACAAAGAGACAGGAAGCAGAGCTGGAGGCGGCAGAACTTAAGATGTTGAGGTTCTCTTTAGGAGTGTCTAGGGTGGACAGGATTAGGAATGAGATCATCAGAGGGTCAGCACAGGTTGGAAAATTGGGAGACAAAATTCGAGAGGGAATACTGAGATGGTTTGGACATGTGCAGAGGAGGGATAGTGGATATATTGGTAGGAGAATGCTGGAGATGAAGCTACCAGGCAAGAGACGGAGAGGAAGACCAAAGAGGAGTTATTTGGTTGTGATGAATGAAGATATGCAGGGAGTTGGGGTGAGAGTAGAGGACGTGGAGGACAGGGTGAGGTGGAAACGTTTAACTTGCTGTGGTGACCCCTGATAAAGGGAGAAGCCGAAAGAAGAAGAAGAAGAAGAAGTAGAGAAACAGATGGACAGTCTGTAATTGTAGAACTGCAAAGTGCAGTGACCAGTAAAACTTAAATAAAGAATAAGCAGAATATAAATTGAAAAACATAGAATACCCAAGACTTTTGCACAGTACTGTAATATTACATTAACCATGCATTTTCTACTTAATTTTAGTGCTACCATCTCTGAGAGTAATTACAGTAGCCTCACTGATTTCATGCAAAAACCCAGATGCATGCAGATGGATTTAAGCTTTCAGTGTTAAGATTATCCACAAGCCATTATGTTGCTAATCTAGATCATTACATCTTCAAATAATTTTCAGTAGCGCTCATTATTTTACCAGCAGCTTACATAAAACCCATTTACATGAAAGCAGCCTGAATAGAGATTTCAGTCACAGTCAAGTCAAAAATCATTGGTTTTGTTTGTTTCACAGCAGATGAAACAATAATGCTTGCATCATTAATCATGCAACAAAACAGCCTGAAGATTTAGTCCATGTTCTCCTTGTATAAGGTGGTTTCATCATACCGCAGTGAACTGAATACGTACCTCTAGTTGTAAGTGGAAGTGAGCCTGAAAAGTCTGAAATGTCCTTTGTCCAAGTGTGAAGGCTTTTATGATGGACATAAATTTGGTCGCATAAAATGTCTTTACCATACTGCTCCCATCTTTTATTTATTTTATTTTTTATGGTTATGTAAGACTACTTCTGCATTACACTGGGCAGCAAAAGAAAATAGATGGACCTTGTAGTACATTTTACACTGAAGTTGTATGTTTTTAGACTTTATCTATTAGGCGGGGTTTTAATATGACAGAACAATTACGTTTTAAAATAACTACGTATTACTTATAAGTGAGGCAGTTATTACACTTAAAATATACAAAATACTAGCTTACTACAAAATACTAATACATGCAAATGTGTTTATACTGTGTTCTGATTGGTCTGCTTTTTCATTACCAGACACATCGTCACCCTTTATTATACCAGTTATATTTGTCAGGCGGAAGTAGCAGTCCATAGTCTGATCTTTGGGCTCTATCAAAACCACAGGAATGGCAAAAGGCATATGGTGTGAACCTTTTGCTCATACTGTGAGAAGCCTGACACGTGACACTACCAATATGGCCGACTCAACTTTTAGCCTCGTCACCCACTATACAACTAATTATTAAAAATGCTAATTCTCATAGCATTTTTAATGAGACAATTAAAACTGTGAAAGAAATTTTTTTTTTTCGTGTGAATGTTAGCTCATTGCAGATGTAGCAGAAATAATTTGGATATATTCACAGTTTCTTGGCACAGTTTCTCGGCATTATAATTCTGCATGGGGTATCAGCACAGCACTTACATACACAAAAGCACAACTGGAAAAGACTGCATGAGAGATATTTACACACTGAGTTCTAGCTTGCAACAGGGAACTGCTACTCAAGAATGTGCACTGTTTTTATGTCCCAGCATGTCTGCTTCTGTTTCTGCAGGCCCCTGGTGACTCATTTATCTACAGTGGTGTGAAAAAGTGTTTGCCCCCTTCCAGATTTCCTATTTGTTTTTGCATGTTTGTCTCACTTAAGTTTTCCGGAACATCAAACTAATTTAAATATTTGTCAAAGACAACACAAGTAAACACAAAATGCAGTTTTTAAATGAAGGTGTTTATAATTAAGGGAGAAAAAATCCAAATCAACATGGCCCTGTGTGAAAAAGTGATTGCCCTAAACCTTGTTAAAACATAACTATGGTTTATCACAAACCTGAGTTCACTGTCACTAGCCACACCCAGGCCTGATTATTGCCACACCTGTTTTCAATCAGGACATCACTTAAATAGGACCTGCCTGACAAAGTGAAGTACACCAAAAGATCCTTAAAAGCTACACATCATGCCGAGATCCAAAGAAATTCAGGAACAATTGAAAAAGAAAGTAACTGAGATCTATCAGTCTGGAAAAGGTTATAAAGCCATTTCTAAAGCTTTGGGACTCCAGCAAGCCACAGTGAGAGCCATTATCCACAAATGGCGAAGACATGGAACAGTGATGAACCTTCGCAGGAGTGGCAGGATGACCAGAATTACCCCAAGAGGGCAGCGATGACTCATCCAAGAGGTCACACAAGGCCCCACAACAACATCCAAAGAGCTGCAGGCCTCACTTGCCTCAGTTAAGATCAGTGTTCATGCCTCCACCATAAAGAGACTGAGAAAAAATGGCCTGCATGAGTTCCAACACGAAAACCACTGCTGAGCAAAAAGAACATTAAAGCTTGTTTCAATTTCTCCAGAACACATCTTGATGATCCCCAAGATTTTGGGAAATCATTCTGTGGACTGACGAGACAAAAGTTGAACTCTTTGGAGGGTGTGTGTCCCATTTACACCTGGCATAAAAGTAACACAGCTTTCAGAAAAAGAACATCATATGAACAGTAAAATATGGTGGTGGTAGTGTGATGGTCTGGGGCTGTTTTGCTGCTTCAGGACCTGGAAGACTTGCTGTGATAAATAGAATTATGAATTCTGCTGTCTACCAAAAAATCGTGAAGGAGAATGTCCGGCCATATGTTCGTGACCTCAAGCTGAAACGAACTTGGGTTCTACAGCAGGACAATGATCCAAAACACACTAGCAAATCCACCTCTGAATGGCTGAAGAAAAACAAAATGAAGACTTTGGAGTGTCCTAGTCAAAGTCCTGACCTGAATCCTATTGAGATGCTGTGGCATGACCTTAAAAAGTCCATTCATACTCGAAAACCCTCCAGTGTGGCTGAATTACAACAATTCTGTAAAGATGAGTGGGTCAAAAAAAGACTCATTGCAAGTTATCGCAAACACTTGGTTGCAGTTGTTACTGCTAAGGGTGACCCAACCAGTTATTAGGTTTAGGGGGCAATCACTTTTTCACACAGGACCATTTAGGTTTGGATTTTTTTTCTCCCTTAATAATAAAACACCTTCATTTAAAAACTGCATTTTGTGTTTACTTGTGTTGTCTTTGAGTAATATTTAAATTGGTTTGATGTTCCGAAACAATTAAGTCTGACAAACATGCAAAAACAATAGGAAATCAGGAAGGGGGCAAACACTTTTTGACAACATTGTATAATTGTGCCTACAAAAAACTGTTACACTTCACAAGCTGTGAAAATAACTGTTTGTTAAACTATTTGTATACTATAGTGATTTGCAGGTATACTGGAACAAAAAAAAATCTATGGGTTAGAGAAATTCTGCAAAGTATTTGAATTCAGCATGAGAAAATAAACAAGAAATACATATTTTTGCATGAGAGGAAATCTTTGTTAACCAGTGTTATTATTACTATTTAAAAAGCAATATGTTAATAGTATTCTGGCTAGTTTTCAGATTTTTAGTATATATTAGTATAGTAAACTAGGTGTATCCTTGGGTGTCTGAAATCAAACACGGTTCAAGAATGAAGGCTAACGTAGTCCAGAGAATAGGTTAAGTTTTGTACTTAATTTCTAATGCATCAGCATAGTTTGCAGTCAGACTAACGATCAAGTACATTTCTCTCTTTCAGTTGATTGGCAGCATTATCCTCGCCATTGGCATCTATGCAGAGGTGGAGCGTCAGCGTTACAAAACCCTGGAAGGGGTCTTCCTCGCCCCAGCTGTCATCCTCATCGTGCTGGGAGTGGTCATGTTCATCGTTTCTTTTATTGGGGTGTTGGCATCGCTCAGAGACAACCTGATCCTCCTCAAAATAGTGAGTTCACCCCTCTCCAACTTATAGATTCACCTGCTGCTAAATCAGACCATTGTTACTCTCTAATGTGTTTGCAATGATTCCATATTGCAGTACTTTTGTTGAAGATGTATTGTTTTTTTTTATTAGAAGATGGATCATTATTTGCAGTGGCTTCAGAGGCTGGGATAAGTTTAGTTGAAAGAGGGGAAAATATTTTTATATAATCAGCACATGCAGAACATTTGGCAGCAAGAATGGGATACACAAATGAATAATAAACTGCACAACCTCGTGTGGCCTAAGGTAAACGCCTGCTCAAGACAAGCGTCAAAAGAAGAGAAGGACACTCCAAACTAACTCATAACCACTTAACAGAAGAAATAGGACCTCCCATTGTTTGATGCACAAAATACCAAAAACAAAGGAAACGTCCGCTATTGCACAAAATCGCCTCATGTGAAAAAAGGAGGTAACGGCGCACAAATGACGTTACAAGCAAGAAACTCTGTTTTCCCCAGTCCACACGACAACGCTGAAAACGGAGTTTCTGAAAATCTTCACCCTGGAAGGAGTTTTGCAAAAAAAAAAGTCAGACTTTGTGTGGGCGAACGGTCAAAACGCATAGAAAAAGCTACGTTTTTAAAAATACCCGTGTTCCTGTGGACAGGGCCATAGTCTCTAAAAAGAGAGCCAGCTTTAGCCAGGAGCATGTTGACATGATAACATTTTTGGATTGCAATGCAAAGTTCCTAAAGAGAGGGAGTGAATGAGTTTGTATGTAGTGTTTGCATCAGAGATGCACTTATTTTTGTTTATTATTTAATTTGTTATTTTAATGTATTAATGAATTTAATATATTATTATTCATTTATTGTAAGCACTTATTTGCTCTGTTATTTAATGTTATATTTCTGAATAAATACATGGAAAGTGTGGTTTTTTTTTTGTTTTTTGTTTTTAAATCCGATTCATCGATTAATCGAAAAAAAAATAATCGACCGATTAATCGATTATTAAAATAATCGTTAGTTGCAGACCTAAACCTAACTAATTTCTTTTGAATGTGGGAGGTACCTGGAATAAACCCACACAGTCACGGGGGTGTTTTCTGTCTTTCTTTCCCTCATTTTAATCTTCATTTGTTTTCTTACTTCATGGCTTCTGTAGATTAGTAAATTTGTGCGCCTATGCATTCATTAACTTTATTATTCTTCTTCCAACTTTTATTTTATTAAATTACACTATATAATGCCCCCAGTTTATATTGAGCCATTTTAATAACCTTATGACTGAGCTATTAATGAATGTCTTATTGAAATTTCCTCACATAATATCAGGCAACAATATGTCTATAGTCGTTGCAATTAATGGAAAATGGCCATACATTTAGATGTCTTTAAATCCTCCCTGATCCTCCTCTATTTGGCTGAACCCATTAAAACAGGTTTCGTATTAGACTTTCAATCAAAAGCAACAGCATTTTCCTGACAAGACATTCTCCAAGCGTTATTTCTGTCTTTGTGTGTATTTTTCTGTGAAAATTTGTATTCAGGAGGCATGTAAAACCCTGTTATATTTACTAAAGATGCACCGATTGCAGTTTTCTTGGCTGATTCCGATTTTGTTTTTTTTTCTAAATAAGATTGGCCGATTCCTATTTTATTTCTGTCTAATAATAATAAATGACAGCGATCACAAATGATTGCTAAAGACAGATAGTGGGGCTGTTGGCTTGTGCCTGGCTCTGTTCTCTTATGAGCTTTAGCTTTGTGGTGTTGGCCAGAAAATGTCAATCCCTGCAAACTTGCTCAGAGTGTACTTTATTACCAGCCTTGATAAGAGCCTTTTACCACTTAGTGCAAGGCTACAAGTACAAGCAAAGACACTTAATTGCAACTCACCCCACTCAGGTAGCAGCGTATACCAATGAAGATGGTAGGTCAAACATCACTACTGTAAGCCACTGAATGCAGTAAAAACACACTCTTATACTAAATCCCGATCATAAATGGTACAACCCAATTAAAAACATGCATTGTGAGCATTTATTATGTAATAACAAGACATAGAGACATAAAACACAAGAACCCAACACTAAAGACCATCGAGCCGGACACTAACGTTGGGACCGGGAAACAAATACTGAGCAGCATTAACTGTTCATGTTTAAAGCTCCTTATACACGTGAACTGAATACTGAATTAACCTTAGTAAAAGCACTGTGCTGTTCATGTGTGGTTGTGTTTGTGCTAAATGTGACCAGCACAGAATCGGTTATAAGAGACTGATCGGCTGATCACCGGTCACATCTGAAAACCTGCCGTTTCCGGTCACCGGCTGATGCATCTCTAATATTTACTCCATATCATGATGTCACATAACTCTTTGTCTCAGGTCACGGGTTCACATTATGCAGGAGTAAGAGTCAGGTGAACCTGTACTGTAAAATAATTCCTGAGCTGCCTGTACCTCATACAATGTAGACACATACTAAATATAGCCAAAATTTTGTAGACACCCAAGTGTATGTCATACTGAAACATGAGTTTTTGTATGGAGTTTGCTGCTATGACAGCCTTCACTTTATTGAGAAACTTTCCACTATATTTTGGAGCATGGCTTTTGAGGAACATTTTCCAACATTTAGAAGACAGGACTTAATACAAGTGCAATCTTGCTGTGTATAATCCATGTAATTGAGGGTTAAGGATCTTGGTGAAGGACAGCATTTAACAGTGTCAGCTTGGCAAGCTTGGAACTTGAAATCTCAGTTTTCAACCTTGATAGTCTAGTACCTTAAATGATCCACTGCCACTCAAAGGGATACGGTCAGGTTCTCAAGGTTGACAAATCATTTCTTTATTGACTTTTGAAAACAAAGTCATGGCAAAAAAAAGGATGAACTCGCTTATTGGGAGGTGGAAACCTAACAAGGTGTCATAGAGAATCACTGAGGTGTTCAAAGCAAGGAATCCCGTTTTACAGGAGCCTAACCTGAAATTCACTGGGTGCGGGCAGATTTCCAACTTGGACTTAGTCCTTTACTCCCATGTGTATTTAAAATCACCATTCAGCTATGTTTTTCTTTAACGATAGGGCACAATTTTGTAGTTCTGATTCGACTCCAGTGCAAAACTGCCGACACTGATACAGATTCCGATACAGATTTTTTTATTTATTTATTTTACTTAAAAATTAGGATTATTATTGTTGGTACTGTGTTTAAGGTTACAACGTGCTGCCTTACTTTTCAGCATTTCCAGACTAATGACAAATGACATTTTAGTAAAACCAACAGCTAATACTGTTTGCTCACTCAGTTGCTGACTGAATTAGCCACATGCTCATGGTAAGATGTGGAATGGAATACGTTAAGTGGATTGGCCCTGTCCGTCTGATATCCCATGAGTGAATGACGTCAATATCGGACCCAATACCGATATAAGATTGGATCGGATCCATCTCTATTTTTCTTAGAACCTTTTCGGTGTGTCAGTGTTGTAGTGTGTGTTTATTGTGTCTCTGTTTTAGCTTCTTTGTGTTATGAGTTATTAGTTACTTATAGTTGCATCAGGCTTGCAGTCAGTTCTCTAGTAAATTGTCAGTCTCTCACAGTGATACATTGTGCATATGTTTTTCCATCACCTAAAGTAAGGCACACTATTAATCCATGTCATGCTTCAGGGCAAACTAGCACACCTTATGTTCCCAATATTAACCCTGACAGTTTTAGACAGCACATGTCTTAAATAATTTGAGTTTTATATTCTACATGTCACCCTGCAGTTTCTCTACACGCTGGCGCTCTGTCTCTTTTTGGAGCTTCTGGGTGGAATAATTGCCCTGCTGTTCAGGAATCGGGTATGTTTCTCTTCATCTTCTATCTCATTGCTGTTCTAATGGAGGTTTTGATCACTGATATGGTTCATGAATAAAACGTCTGCTTTTAAGTAATGTGTTTTTGTATTCTCATTTTTAAAGAAATGGCTTGGTGGAAAAAGAAGATTTGCACAAATTTCCCCTCACCTGAATTGTAGTCTGTCAGCCAATTCATGATTTAGTGGGTTTTTTTGCACTGTAGGTATAATGCTTATATACACTCGCTGATCACTTTATTAGGTACCTCTGTGTTTCTGCACTACATTTTATCAGGTCCACTTACCATATAGATGCACTTTTTAGTATTACAGACTTTGTATTACACTTTGTAGTTTTACAGACTGTAGTCCATTTGTTTCTCTACATACTTTTGTTCCTTAATGATTAGGACCATGTCAGCATGTTAATATTACGTAAATGCAAAATGTATTTGAAGAAAAAGTGGCTATATTGTTTCCATTATTTTGAATGTTAATGTTATTAAGTAGGGTGGCACGGTGGCTCGCTGGGTAGTACTGTCAGCTCACAGCGAGAAGATCCTGGGTTCAGTCCCAGGTGCAGTGATCTGGGTCCTTTCTGTGTTGAGTCTGCATGTGTTAATTGGTGTCTCTAAAGTGCCCCTAGTGTGTGAGTGTATGTGCCCTATGATGGACTGGCGCCCTGTCTACGGTTGTTCTTGTCTTACGCCTTATGCTGCCGGCTGGATACCGGCTCTCCCACGACTCTGTCCAGGATCAAACAGATAAGAAACTGAAAGAACGAATGAATGAACGTTATTAACTGTATTATAGCTTTTAAGCTACTGTTTATGAAAATTTGTAATAAATTATACCTCTGAAATAGTAAAACCTTTAAAAAATCTTTACTAATTAGGCTAAATATTTTGGATTCGACTTAAATGGGACAAAAATGTTTTTAGTTTTCATTGAGTAAAACTAAACTAACAATAATTAAATGACTACAATATAACTAAAACTAATTTACATTTTAGTCAAAAAAACCTAAGACTGAAACTAAATCAAATTTAGCTGAAAATGACCACTGGCTTGACTGAAAATAGTCCAGCAACCAAAACTGTCCAGCCGGCAGCATCCTGTGAGCATGATGAGGGATTAAAGAATGAATAACACTAACTGTGCAACAACAGATCAGCTACTGTCTCTGACTTTACGTCTACAAGTTGGAGCAATATGGTGACAGTTTAAAATCTCCAGCAGCACTGCAGAGTCTTATCCACTCATACCAGCACAACACACATCAGTGTCACTGCATTGCTGAGAATGATCCACCACCCAAATAGTACCTGATTTGTTATGGTCCTGACTATTGGAGTACATAGTAAAGGAGACTAACAAAGTATGTAGAGAAACAGATGGACTGCAGTCTGTAATTGTAGCACCACAAAGTGCATCTATATGGTAAGTGGAACTGATCAAATTGACAATAACTGTAGAAACAAGGAGGTTTACCAAATAAAGTGATCGGTGAGTGTATGTAAGAAGTTAGGTTTAAGGAGAAAATTTTGTGACACATAAGTTTGTCAATACACATACAAGATCTACCTCAAATTATAGAATTTTACAGTAATATCAAGCAGAATTGGACACTTGCGAACTAATGATTTGTCTAACAAAATAGTTTCATTAAAAAGCACTACACAGCTACACGTATGTACAGTATGAGCTTTTGACAGAATGTTTATTACTTTTTCATCATTCATTACATAAGTGAAATATCTTGTTTGCTGCAGCACATTTATTTGCGACTTCAAAAGATAAAAAACAGAAAATTCATTTTTAGTACAAAACGTTTTTTGATAGGTGCTACTTGATATTGTGTGTCAGGTATGTTAGTGTGTTTATGTGATGGAATCTACTGATACCCAGTAATGCATAAATCTCATCATCCAAGGAACTAAAATAAAATTTTGACAACGCTGTTTTTTTACAACTTTTATAGCAATAAATGTCTTAAACGTTTTACTTTTAAAGAACGATGTTTGATTATGAATTAAGAACCAATGCAGCGGTCTTGTTCTGAAATGCAGATGAAGCAAAAAGACCAGCTGTTACTGAGGATAGACATCAATTACAGTACATTTTCACCCTGGTCATCTGTATCATTGGTATCTTATTAAGCATGCTCAGCTAGAATCCTAATAAACTAATCATCAAAACACACACACACCCCAGAGCTCTGCTGAAAATCTGTCTGGAGTTAATTTATGGCTAACAGTAATCAGACCTTTGACATCTAATTAAACTTTACTTTCTTTGTGGGGCAAGAGACATATTTGCACAGACTGATTAAAGAATGACCAAATAGCACTATTTGCTTGATGAGGTTAGTATTTTCAGGGCCGCAGGAGGAATGTAGGCGATAATTACATTTGGGTAGGTGGAAAAGACTATAAATTAGCTTTTTAAGCAAGTCAGGTAAAATATAAGGTTGTTTTATTTATTATGATTATAGTTGTATGGTCAAGAGAATTGCAATGGCTAAGAAATTTGAAAGTGTGAAACAAAAAGAAGAGTAAATCCTAAAGTGATTATAATGGATGGAATATATTTATAGCCTGCATGTATGTAAGTGATGACTGTTTCTTTTCAGTGAGTTGTTTCTAAAATTTACACTTCCCTGTTAGATCTTCTGGTACACAAAATCATGGAACACTTTTAGCTTTCAGGCAGCTGTGGTACCATAGTACACTGGAAATAAATAAATAAATATATATATATATATATATATATATATATATATATATATAATAGACATCTATAGACATTGACAATTAGGACGTTTTTTATATGTAAAGCTTAATCTTTGAGAGTGATTAACCCCTGTTTTTAAGCTAATAAGGGTGAATTGCTTTACACTGGTTTTGCAGTTTAAATTCTTTCTGTGATTTGTTTCATGCCCCCCCCAGTTGTTCAGTTGTTTCTTCCTGTTTACAGACGGTGGATCTACTTAACAAAAGTGTTCGTAAAGGCATGGTGAATTACTACGATGATCTAGATTTCAAAAACCTTATGGACTTTGTGCAGAGAAGGGTAAGATGTTTTCAGTTTTTTGATAAACTGTGTAACTAAGTTATACACTAAACGTCTGCTGTCCTAAACATCGTAATTCTCTTTAAACTCAAGAAGAAAGTTGTTTGGTCTCAGCCAGGTTCAACTCAAGGTTTCCTTATACTTCTCAGGGAGTTTTTTCCCTTCCATCCTCTCATTTGAAGTCTAGAATCTGCTTTTTTGTGACAATATCTGTTGTTAGAAGCACTATTTAGATAAATTGTATTGAATGTATTCGTAAGGGGGCATTCATATTGTAAGAGCATATTCTTAATGCATGTTAGGTTAGGTTTTTCCAAAGTGCCCTTAGTGTGTGAATGTGTCTGTTAGTGGGTGTGCCCTACGATGGATTTGCGCCCTGTCTAGGGTTGTTCTTGCCTGGCATCCTGTGCCTCCTGCTAGGCACCGGCATTCCCGTGACCCTGACTAGGATCAAGCGGATAAGACAATATATAAATATATATATATATATATATATATATATATATATATAAATATATATATACAATGAATAAATGAATGAATATTCATAAGGATGATGTTTTGTAAAGATGGTATCAGTACTGGTGAATTGTGTTTATGGCCTTTATTAGAATATGCCTTGATAAATGATACATGATGAAAAATGCTTCAGTTGCATTTCTACAGGTGTCAAATTGTGGTTTTATTCGAAATTATTCTTTTTTGATAAGGTTTTCTTACACTAAAGTAACCACAAAGAAAACTTTCATAACCTGGAAAATGATTCTGAAGCACATTAGGTAGTTTAAGGTACTGTACTTTGTCAGCTGTCAATCCATTCTGTGAATAGATTAATAAAATGATATGCAATAGAAAGTGAAAAATATTCTTCAGACTCAAACATTAAGAGAAATGATGTAGGCCACCAGTATAAAACCATGCAGGGTAAGTCAGCATGTCTTCTAGCCTGTAAATTCCTGTCGATTAAGACTTGCACTACAAGGCGTTTAGGTAGAATGAGCAGCTCCTCCATTTCCTACAGTCCAGTCCTTCCTATCCTGTCACAAATCTTTAATAGGGTAGCACTGCCTTGTAATATTTGCACTGGTGCTTATTCATCCTAAGCGAAGAATGCCCACTGAATCTTGCCTGCAGGCACTAGGGGCCCTACAGCCAAAATGCCCGACTACCGCAAATGTTCTACAAAGAGCACACCTCCTTAATAAACTGAACTTTGCTGGGACCCAGGCAAAGAGAACAACAGGTGCAAAACACCACCAACACCACAACCGTTCCTGTCATGAAGATGCTCACAGGCAGTCATGGCATTAAATCCTATTTCAGATTTTTCCCAGCGACAAAAATGGAACTTTGCTGTAGTCGCATTGTTAAATACCAATGCTGCCAAGTGTTTCATGTATGTAATTGCATTTTTACTATCTGATATATGACATTTTCTTTAAAAAGCACTATACAGTCATGTGAATAGACAGTATAAGCTATTGTGGTTGTGGACTGTGGTGGCCTAGCGGTTAAGGTAATGGACTTTGGACCAAAAGGTCCAGGGTTCAAATCCCACCGCTGCCACTGTTGGGTCCTTGAGCAAGGCCCTTAACCCACAATTGCTTGGATTGTAAGATTGTATTAATTGTAAGTCGCTCTGGATAAGGGCGTCTGCTAAATGCTGTAAATGTAAATGTTATTAATGTTTAATATACTTAATAAGCACACAAAAACACAACAGTAATTATCAGAAAGATATGTTTATAATCTAAAGTAGGCTGTTCATTTCATTCGGCACATTTAATATCACAATAGCTTTGCTCCTGTCACAAATAGCTATTGATGCTGTTATGACGTTAATAAATAAACATACAAGTACTCTTATTAGAAACAGCATGTGCAAGCTGTTATCTCAAATTCATTTACTATCGTCCCAGTACAGTGTAATCTCAGAATTCAAACTTAATTGGTTCCAGAAGGAGGTTCGAACTATGGATTTGTTAGAATTTCGAAATCAAACTTCCCCATGAGAGGTATCATAAATAGGCTTAATCCGTTCCTGACCCCCAAATGATTATAATGATGAAAACCATGAATACAGCAAAGAAATCTAATATGATGATAATAATAATCAATAAATACATGAATAAATACATTTTAAATATTTACTAATTGCTTTATGTTTATTAATTGCTGTATTGATATTTTTCTTCATGTATTGACTCCTATGCATCTTACTTCATTCTGTGCTATACAGTATTCATATTGGAAGGCTGTGAGCTCGTGAATGTTTTGATTATCCGAGCCAGTGAATGTTTTGATTGTGTCAGCTTTACCAAGGGTGCTTATCACACTTGCACCTGTGGATTCATAGTGAGAATGATCAGCAATCCTTACCCAGACCCAAACTAGATTTGTGTTTGTCGTGTGTGTGTGTGTGTGAGTGAGAGAGAGAGAGAGATAGCCTTGTACGTAGGGAAGTTATGAACTCTAGTAACCTGTATAGAGAGACACACACCTAAGCCATCAAATCATTAAAAGAGAACAGTCATTAATCAATCAATCAATTATTATCATATCACATTTAAACAGGTCTGTAGGTGAGTGAAAACTAGGGTGTGTGTATCTTCATAGTTCCCTACAGAATAAAAACTTAAGACACACACATGGTAAAACATGAGCTTATGAGCAAATAGATTTAAAGTTCTCACCAAGAGCCCGTGAATGTTATGCTTTGAGCATTCTTCTCAGAACTGCTTGGCCTTATTAAGAACGTTTGAGAAACAACTGTATTACATTTGGAGATTGAAAAGAGATTTAATACTTTTTAGTTATCATTCACATGATGGTGTTATTAACATCTGTATACCATTTTCACCTATAACTGTGCGTATAAACATTGATTGTTGATATTTCTCACTTAGTGTTTCTCATCCAGAGCTTGTAAAGTTATAATTTTTGCCTCCTGAAGCTCGTAAAAATATCAACTTTCTAGGGTGTTTTTCGACCTTGCTTGATCACCTGTGAAATGTTGTTTTAATCCCACTTCTCAAGAAGATGGCCTGCTCATCTTATCTGGACTATGAGGCTAACCAAAACAATCCCATGATGTTGAACAGTTTAAGTAATGTGTGCGCAATGTATTGTATGTGAAGGTGCCTTGAACTCTGCTGACCTTTGTAGAACATGATGAGACTAATTTATAGCAATCTATATTTGATAAAGCTAGTCATATGTAACCATACACTGTACTAACTATATATGATGCATAAAAAACAAACAGAATACAAATACATAGTCAAGAAACAAATAAAACTTATAAAAAGAGTGCACAAGGCCTGGTGCCACATTTAAAATCCCATGTGCCCATGTTGGAAGTCGGAAATATTTGTTCAAACTTGGAGGCAAAAGACCCAAATGGACCATTTCATATCCGAATAGTTTGGGTGAAGAGTCGTTCAAATTCATTACATTTGCCATTTAGCAGACACCCTTATCCAGTGCGACTTATAACTTATACACTGTTACAATTCAAGCAATTGTGGGTTAAGGGCTGTGCTCAAGGACCCAACAGTGACAGCTTCGCAGAGGTAGGATTTGAACTCTGGACCTGCTGGTCCGTAGTCCAGTATCTTTAACACTCCGAGGTTCCCATTCTGAGGTTCCACTGTACAACGAGTTTGGTGTGCAATGGCCTTTACAATATATTCCCAATTGCAGGGAATTGGGTTCCAGCCAGATTGGGTGTCCTAAGCAGGTACAGTTGGCTATGTCTGAGGAAGGAAAGGCAGTTTTGGGGTTCATCCCTTGCCGCAGCGACCCTACCCAGCCTAGCAATAGACTGGCCCAAAAGAACACTTTAAGCCTGCGCTTAATAAATTCTGGGATAGACTTATTTCATCATGTTAAGCAAGATTCAAAAATGGAAAAAGCTACAAAATAAAGTGTTTTGAATTAGCACAGCATTCATCTCCAGCCTTTCAGTTTATGGGGGCATAAAACTGAAGGGAGGTACTGTATTTGTTCCTATCGGGTATTAAACTATGCATGCGTTGCCCTTTTCACTGAAGCAAATTAAAATGCACCCAGTACATTTGTCATGACTGGAATGGAGTTGTCTGAAAGCAGCATGGTGCATTCATAATATAAGCGAAATGTCTTTCTGCATGCCAATAGCCTAACCTATTGACACCTCATCTACTCTCTTTCTAACTGCCTTCATGTGTATGTGACAGTAAGGTAATAATTGTGCTTTTTAGTTTTCTACAGTATATGCAAAGATGGACATTTTTGGACAGATAGACTCGTTATCTTCAGAATTATAGGGAAAGCATTGAACAGTGCCAGTGGTGTCCAGATCATCAAAATTCCTCTGAATCTGTTAATAGGTATTAACAGATTCAGATTATGCACATTTGTCCTTTTCAGAAGGATTCAAATGAGGGATTTTAGCATTTCACCACACTTGTGCTCACACACACTGTCATTTCTCAGCATTTGTGGTGGGTTTATACAACGCTTTAAGAACATGGAATGCCAGTCTTCACCAGTTTTGGAAAAGCTGCCCTGAAATTAAATTGCAGTTCTTCTCCCTCAGCTTTATATAATCTTAATATCCTGAATTCAGTTTGCAAGCTGTCTACTGTGAGTAGCCGTGGGCCGACATTTGTATTGTACCTTTGGAAATGTGGCGCCTTAGTAGAGCCTGAGATAAGCTCACACTTATGCATCGCCATAGGAATATACCAGTAATAGTGATGGTCTTACTCTGTGTTAAAAATAAATATATATATATATATATTTTTTTTTTTACATACATTTCCTCCCACATTCCAAAGACAAGTGTTACGGTTAGAGTCTGAATCTGCACAGGATTGGTGCCCTGGATTGGGATTGGTTCCTGCCTTGTGTCCTGTGGCGTTACAAAGTTATTAAACATACAGTTAACTCAGAATTATACTGAATTATTTACCACTGTAAGATAACTAAAAATATAGATGAATGGCTTCCATACAGATACAAACTTGTGACTTGTGATTTTCTGTGGACGTAAAGCATAATGAACACTCACAGTGATTTGAGTAAACGAATACTGACACACTGAACAGGTAATTAAGTATTTGTTTGTATTTATACTTGGACATCCAGGTGTAAGTGTGGCATTATTTACAACAGTGCCTAATTTTCCCATGTCATATGATCATCACATATAAACAGGCAAACATTTATAATGTCAAATACACTTACCGATCACTTTATTATTAACATCTCCTTGTTTCTACACTCAACTTGTTTCTGCATTTTATTATTTACACTTACCCCATAGATGCACTTTAGTTCTACAATTACAGACTGTAGTCCATCTGTTTCTCTCCATACGTTGTTAGTCCGTTTTACTTCCTTCTCTAATGGTCAGGACCACCACAGGACCACCAAAAATCAGGTGCTATTTGGGTGATGGATCATTCTCAGCACTGCAGTGACACTGATGTGATGGTGCAGTGTGCTGTGCTGCTATGAGTGGATCAGGCTTTTTTTTAAACACCTCAGTGTCACTGTTTGACCGAAAATAGTCCACCCACCACGTTGGCTGCTGGTTGGACCTAAAAATGTCCAGCCACCAGCATACTGTAGGTAGCATCTTGTAAGCACTGTAGAAGGATTAGAGCATGACTAACACAAACTGCACAGCAACAGATGAGCTGCTGTCTCTGACTTGGAGCAATATGTTTGATGTCTAATAGAGTGCACAGTGAGTGAACAGTGTTTAAAATCTCCAAAAGCACTGGTGTGTTTAATCCAATCATACCAATACAACACGCATTAAGACACCACCACATCACTGCAGTGCTAAGTATGATCAGCTGCCCAAGTAGTACCTGATCTGTGGTGAGACAGTGGGGTCCTGACCATTAGATTACAGAGTAAGGGGGACAAATGAAACAAGGTGTACCAAATAAAGTGATCAGTGTATGTTGACTTGTTTCAATGCAGAATTGACATCATTGTTTTCATTATTAGTAATATTGGTTTTAGTTTTATTTAATATTGGTAGCATCGGTATTAGCAGTAGCTGTCTAGACTTTTGTTTATTGCACACCCAGGTTTATTGAGTTCAGGCAGGGAGTAATTGCTTTAAATAATTGTGCTTGCAGTTCAGATGAGCTAAGGGATTGCCATGTGAACTGTGATGCTCTTAGAAAACAGAGACAGATCTGGTATTTATTTATTGAATCCCCCTGGAACCTTTGGCTCAGTAAAGGAGTCAAAAGTAGCATGGGTAATTTATATCACCTTACATATCATTCCCTGTTGATCCAAGCTTATTTCACCTTTCCAATTGAAAGATATGTGCTGGCTACGTAATTATGTTGAAGTACCTTTGGTATATGTAGAAGTGTCACAGGATCACATCTAGAACATTGATTTGAACCACTTACCATTCAGAAACAATAGCACCCCTTATGTTACACTTATCCTTATATATGCTGTATGTGACTTTGCTATGAAATGCAGATCATGTGTTTTTTGTTTCCTTCTGTAGTTCCAGTGTTGTGGTGGTCAGGAGTACCAAGACTGGGCAGTGAACATGTACCACAACTGCTCAGCCCCTGGACCGCTAGCTTGTGGAGTGCCTTACACCTGTTGTGTTATTGAGGTTTGTCTAACTTATCCATACCTGTAGTATGTATTCATTATCAACTGATGTGCATCTTCTAGCTTAAAATATAGTATTTCTTTACTCATTTTTTACTCTGTTGACAGTTTACTTACTGTGCTAAAGCATATGTTAAATGCTACTAAACTTGGTCCTGGTACAGAGGAACCTTGGAATTCGAACTTAATTGGTTCCAGAAGGTCCTTCGAAGTTCAAAGTTGGAATAGAATTTCCCATAAGAACTAATGCAAATAGGATTAATCCCGACCCCCAAATGATTGGTTTTTACACCTATGTGTAATTAATGATTAAAAGCATGAGTAAAGCAATGTAATACAATTATAATAATGTATAAATACATGAATAATTGAAATAATATAAAGCCATGAAATCAGTGAATATAAAGCGAAACTAGATGGCCATTGAGGCAAACGTAGTTTCGGCACATAGTTTTGAGACTGAGGGTGAGTCTGAAATCACACCCGTACACTGATATAATATACATAATATGCCTATTATCGCACCCTATTTCTTCTTTTTCGTTTTTGTTTTTGAATTTTATGGCGATTGTCATACTGCATTATTGTGTAATCCTACTTGTTGAGCTCTGCTATTTCAGCAACAGTCACTTGTAACACATTCATAATATAAACCGTACATTTCTGGATTCTCAATGAACAAACAGTGGCTGTACTGAATACCCCAGTGACTCTTAATATGACTCATTTGTAGGTTTTCACTCCCGTTGTCAGCCATCAACTTTGTGCCCTGTTGTCCTTAAACAAAGTCCGTAGAGAATTTGTTTGACTGATTCACCCCAACTCCATCAGACACCTAGAAATGCACTGGAATGCATCTGTCATCAGAAGCCAACCTCACAGTCATATTCCAAAATCTAGTGGAAAGGACTTTTAGAAGAACAAAGGCTTTTTGCTGCAAATTTGGGGCAACCTTGATATTAATAAACCTGTTTTGGATATCATTTTTTGTGTACACAAACTTATGTCTATGTATTGTAAGTCTGTATTGTAAGATCATGCTGTTGGCAGTGATAACCATGTCACGGTATTGGTCTTGCCGTACACTTTCCATTTCTTAAAAGTTCTCCGACTCGTACTTCAGGCAGTAGTAAGAGCCTTTGAATTCTTTTTGTGTCCTTCTTCAACTTGTGCTTCTCCTCAGCTTTATCCCAGCACCCTTTTAAAAAGTCACCTATCCAACCGTGATGAATTCTTTGTGTTATCATGCACTGCTAGTAGTGAAGTCCATAAAGTAATCGTGACCAGTACAGTTAATGTCACATATGGACTCATTAGTCTAGTGTGTGATCTGGAAGGTAATTGGTTGTACCTAAGTAAGTTCATAATGGTTACTCTAAAGGAGTTGATTACTCATCTAGAGCAGGTGTTTTGCTAATTTAAATTTTAATAATGATCAGATATTTTTAATGTTATGTTCACATTGATGTTGAGCATTATAATTACAGATGAATTTACAAATTTATTATAATTTTCAGGGTGTAATGTGATAAACAGTAAGTACTTAACAGGATATGATGATTTTCTATGGACACTGTGTCAGAAGGTGGTATTGGTGTAGTTCTTTGACATTTATTGAAAAACACATGACATTTAATATTTTTGTTTTGTGTCACCTTCTGTACTGCAATGTTTTTGAGTAAAATGTGTTTTGTTATCTCTGGAGGCTATTCGGCAGCTTCTGGCAGTAGTTGTATTTAACTTCAAATATTCACGTTTCCTACACTGTGTAGGAATAGTGACAAATTCAGCATAGTGAATAATGTATGCTGTGAAGCCAGTTTTGTCCATGAAAAGAGCTTCGTGATTACCACTTTTTTCTTATATAGCTATATACTTTTATAGCTCGGTAACAGTGGCCTTTCTTTCATAATAATCTTTTGTATGTAATTCCGATCCATTTGATTACCCTATCCAATTGGGTTGTCTGAATGGACTGGCAGCATGATGATCCCTGAAATGCCCAGTGGTACAGTAATACTTACATGCCGTGCCAACTTTTTCCAATAAATCGCTAATAAATGACCTCAACTGTTAGAACGTGTTAGCTTGTCTTTTTGTTTTTTATCACTTCTGTTTTTGTATTAATATATATTGTGCTTAACTGTCTTTCAGCCAAATGAAGTTGCAAACACGCTATGTGGGTACAAAGTCCTTGATAGAGAGGTATGTTTCGTTTGCATGCAGTTTTCTGGTGAAAATACCCTTTATATTTACATTATAGTAGCATTTAAAGACTGTGATTATGTTAATGTCCGGTCAACGTCCATTTCTGTCATAAAAAGACTGTACCCCTTATACCTGTAGTATCTGATCTATATATATTTCAATGAGATTTCTAACAAACCTCTGCTTTTCTTGTTGTGCCCTTTGAGTATTAGGAGTCACACTTGGGTCGCTAGAGGCCAGCGTTGACTCACTATTGGCGGGGCGAGTACTCTCGACGCAATTGCGCATGTAATGCGCGAAAGTGGCGACACCTGTTGTTGGGGCTATATAAGCACACCTTGTAGCCCACACAGGTTGTCGCATCATCACGGACTTTTTCGCCCATGTATGTAATCGTGTCGTGCTTTTTGTTATGTCAGGGACAGAGGTAGGCTGGCGATTTGTAGATTGCCAGCTACGGTCAGTCAGGAGGCTGTTCGGTAATGTTAGGGTGTAGATTTCAGTGTAGGGCAAGCACTTCTAGCGCTCTTACGCCGCTTCTTCTTCGTCTGCCTTTTTTTCGCTGCTGCCGCCTCCTCGCTCTCGTGCTGTCACCCTTTCTCCTACGCAAAAAAACATTCCTCTCACGATTGTTCTCATAAAAGGACGCTGCGCTAATTATTAGTCTCGTCCTTTTTTGTCCCCGCATCCGTGCCACGCTCCTCTAAGCACTGAGGAGTTCCCATGACATGCCTTCGCTTGCGCTCGTACGCCGACATGCCATAAGCGCACTTCTGAATAGGGGCGCTGTACGCTTATGGCGTGCATTTTTCTTTATTGTTTTATTTTTGGTGAGCAATTATTTTCTTTTATTTTAATTATGTTTTGGTTCACCACTTCCATCTGGAGCTACAGTAGTGCTTGAAAGTATGTGATCCCTTTAGAATTTTCTATATTTTTGCTTAAATATGACCTAAAACATCAACAGATTTTTACACAAGTCCTAAAAGTAGATAAAGAGAACCCAGTTAAACAAATGAGACAAAAATATTATACTTGGTCATTTATTTATTGAGGAAAATTATCCAATATTACATATTAGTGAGTGGTCACTAATGTGAACCTTTGCTAGAGTTTGATCACTGAGTAGATGTAAAAATATAATTCCCAGACATCTATCAGATAAAGTAATCAAATCCCAACAGGGCTGTTGCATATTGTAATGTGAAAGATTAGAATTGTTACTAATTTTATTTCAGACTTGAATATTTGGCTGTTTCACATCCGTACTAAATACTATACATGTTCATGTGCTTTCAGAGACTTGACCTCATGACAGTCATCCATGTGCGGGGTTGCACTGATGCCATCTTCATCTGGTTAATGGATAACTACAAAATCATGGCCGGGCTCCTCTTGGGCATCCTCTTTCCTCAGGTGAGAGTTTGAATGGCTAACATAGAGAAGCACTTTTAGATTTAAGAGTCATTGTACCTTAAGTATCATTTACAGCGCAGTGGTTTTGGAATTGGTACATAGCTTGTAGTCAGACATGCAGGTAGAGACAGTATAGCAAGGAATTAGTTATCAGTAATAAATTTTACATTTACATTTTTTTAAATGTGTAATTGGTTGTATCCGAGTAAGTTCATAATGGTTACTTAAAGGAGCTGATTATTCATCTAGAGCAGGTATTTTGCTAATTAATTTTTAATAATGATCAGATATGTTTAATGTTATGTTCACATTCAGGTTGAGCGTTATAATTACAGCTGAAAAATTTTGATTTGTTTTAATTACTATTATTATAAAAGCAGAAGTTGAGAGGGAGGTTTATTGTAGGAATACTGATTATTCGATGGTACAAATCATTTTATGATACAGTTTGGACATTATTCTCTTATATATATCTGGTTGATAAGTCGGTCTAGAAAACTAATTTTTTAATGAATACTGTCATAGACACCCTTGCAAGAACGAGAAAAGCAGCCCAACATTACACAAACTACTACAATTGCCTTTAAAACAAAACCTAGCACAGTTCTATTTTGAATTTCATCAATACTCTTGATTGTACAGACACAATTAGCTGTAGAACGTCAAGAGACTAGGGAAAGGGACATTTTAAAACCAAAGCCAACTGAGATGGAAGGAAAAACAGAACAGAGAAGAAGCAGACAAAATATTATCATACAGATATTTAAAGCACCAAGGGGTGACAAGGAAAACTGTCTCTTAAATGGTGAAATATCTATTTAATTAAATAGTGACATGATCTCAATTTAACACAGACAAGTTACAGTAAACTGACATAATTAATCACAGCAAGGAGCAGTGTGTCTATCACTGATGCCCTCCACAGGATGCCAGCAGTTTTTAAAACAAGAAATAGTCTTCTACAGTCTTTATTGTCTTATCTATATTTCTGATTGATGTCTGCAATGTGCTGTTTAACGTCTGCATTACTGGATATTACCACAGTCACATAGTCTTTTTAGGCTACTGCAATGTAACTAGACAGTAAATAAAGAAAACTGCATGCAAACGATATGTAAATGTGTCAGAATTCCCGCTGAAAACACGAGTGGAACGCTACCATGTACACGGCATCCCTAATGCTGCCACATTTTCAACTTTATGGACATTCACCATAATTCTAGAAAATACAGTAATGTACTGTTATGACCCTGTGCAGGGGAAATCTGTAACACAGGATAATATGATGGACCTGATACTTTTATTTGATGGAAGCCAAAAATGCATTGATCGAAATTATTATGAACAGCACGGAAGATCAGCCAGATGAAACAGAGACTTGGTGAGTGAATGTGAACCGGTTTATATTGTTATAGGTTGGAGAGAATATACAGGTAGTTGGTGGACAAACAAAGGAGAACAACTTACAATAGGACAGGCCCATACACATGAATGCCATAGTCATCCACAAACATGATTAACTTGCACAAAAATGTCTGTAAACACACCAACCAGTCACTGGTCCAAATGAGAGCAAGCGAGCGCAGGTTCGGTAAGGTACAGTGGGGCAAAAAAGTATTTAGTCAGCCACTGATTGTGCAAGTTCACCTACTTAGAAAGATGAGAGAGGTCTGTAATTTTCATCATAGGTACACTTCAACTATGAGAGACAAAACAAGAAAAAAATCTAGGAAATCATATTGTAGGGTTTTTAAAGAATTTAATTGTAAATTATGGTAGAAAATAAGTATTTGGTCAATAACAGAAGTTCAACTCAATACTTTGTAACATAACCAGTCTCCAGGATCATCCATATGCTTTCTGGCAAACTTCAGGTGGGCCTGGACATACACTGGCTAAAGCAGGGGGACACGCCTGGCACTGCAGGATCTGAGTCCCTCTCGGCGTCTTACCGTTCTCATGATCATTTCGACCCCTCGGGATGAGATCTTGCGTGGCTCCCCAGATCGAGGGAGATTGTCAGTGGTCTTGTATGTCTTCCATTTTCTTACAGTTGCTCCAACAGTTGACTTATTCACACCAACCTGCTTGCCTATTGTAGAGTCACTCTTCCCAGCCTGGTGCAGGTCTACAATTTTTTTCCTGGTGTCCTTCGACAGCTCTTTGGTCTTGGCCATGGTTGAGTTTGGAGTCTGACTGTTTGAGGCTGTGAACAGCTGTCTTTTATACAGATAACGAGGTCAAACAGGTGCCATTAATACAGGTAACGAGTGGAGGACAGAAGAGCTTCTTAAAGAAGTCGTCACAGGTCTATGAGAGCCATAAATCTTGCTTGTTTGTGGGTGACCAAATACTTATTTTCCAGCATGATTTACAATGGATTTCTTTCTCATTTTGTCTCTCATAGTTGAAGGGTACCTATGATGAAAAGTACAGACCTCTCTCATGTTTCTAAGTAGGAGAACTTGCACAATCAGTGGATGACTAAATACTTTTTTTCCCCACTGTAATTAAACACACACCCATGAATGACTGACATGTCATTCGGATGGTAGTTAAATGGCGTACTGGTACTAATAAACTGCATTGGCATATGAGGATTTTGCCTGTTTTCACCAAGAAGAGGGATAAATTGTCCATTTTTCACACTTACATTTCTGGCAGTCTTTGTGCATTTACACAGATTAATGAATTGCGCATTAAACCACGCAAGTACTCAGTTTGAGGTGCAACTCTTAAAAATCTGAAGCTCTAGTCTATAGTAAGATGAAAAAGCAGTTTAAGCACAAGCAGGTGCAACACAACAGGCCAATTAGTAGCAGAAAAGCAGCAAGCAGGAAATCTATTCAGAGCAGTACAGTATCTTCTCCAGGGGTCTCATTTATAAAACTCTGCATGTGTTGTTTGGTGGCTTTGGTAGTGGCATTGCCAAAAAATGCAAGTTTGTTGAGTGGCAGCATGTATCTGCAGCACTCCACTGTGTTAGTTCTAGGAACAACAACAGCTGTTATATCCTGTAGTACATCAGCTTCTGAATCTCACCCAACGGTTCCTCACCCATTTATGATCTCTGCCTTATATGTTTGAGGAAAACATCACTGTAAATGTGTATATGTTTAGTGTAGTTAAAAATAAGTTAATTTCATGGCCACTCTATTAGGTATGCTTTGGACCCCCTTTTTGCCTTCAGAACCGCCTTAATTCTTCATGGCAGAGATTCAACAAGGTTCTGGAAACATTCTTTAGAAATTTTGGTCCATAATAACAGGGAACAGGTTGTCCAGTTTTGATGATCCCATGCGAACTGTAACCTCAGCTGTATGTTCTAAGCTAACAGAAGTGGCACGCTATGTGGATCTCTGCTGCTGCCCCCCATCTACTTGTTGTAGTTTGACGTGAATCCCAGTAAATCATCAGATTCTGAAATACTCAGATGAGCCCAACTAGCATGAACAGCCATGCCATGTACAAAGTTACTTAAGTCACCTTTGTTCTCCATTCTGATGCTCAGATTTAACTTCAGCTGGTCATCTTGCCATGTGATTGTCAGAGCAGATATTCACGTTAATTAGCGCTTGAACAGGTGTACCTAATAAAGTAGCTGGTGAGTGTAGATCTCAAAGCAGCTGAATATATTGCAGTACTTCAAACATAATATATGTATATTCACTTTGGGTCAGACTAGCAGCTGCATTCCAGTATTTGTCATCACAAGACTCTAGGAGGCTCACAAATGTAAATTTGTTGTTTAAAATTCATTAGTTCATAATACTGCTTCATCTTTCAAGTTGTCTTCAAGTTGTTGCCTTGTAAGCCTTAAATAATCAACTGTTTTGCAAGTTGGCGCACTGTATTCTTCATTGGGTAGACACAAGGTTTTTAAGAAAAAACAATACTAATCCACTGCACCAATTTAAGCATAGCAGTTGGTTGCTTATTTTCCACCAAATTTTGTCAGATTTGAGTCACAAACCTGATGAGTTTATGTAAATGTTAGACAAACTACATATTTTTTGTTTGCATTTTCCATACTGTTCCAGCTTTTCTGGTTTGAGGTTGTAGATAAATTAGCAAACCCCTTTCCCTAGCTCCATTAGATACATCTGAGGTGAATTGAGATCCCACTAGTGGCTCGGGGCTTATTGTCAGGCAGCAGAGCCTGACCTCATGTTCTAAAATCTAATAAAAAGTCTCAGAAAAATGAATGTAAATGCTTTTGCAGCACCAGAGCGAAACAAAATTCAAACTCAATTCTTTCTGGATGCAATTTGAGAGTGGCAGCAGTCTATAAATCCTGCACTGCGTATAGAGAATCATAATAGACATTTGAAATATTCACACTTCTTGTCCTTGACCTGAATTCAAAATCTTTTTCAAGCTTTGTTTACATGTATAGCCTCACAGTAGTTGTGAAATGTAATGAAATCCTAGAACAACAAAGTTGGAAGAGTGATCAGCCACCTAATTTAATACTTTGTAGAGTCACCTTTTGTTTTATACAGCCATGTGTCTGTCTGGATATGTTTCTGTCAGATTTGCATGTAGAGTGGGGGAATATATATGCCACTTCTTTGTTATACAATTGTTTGAGCTGTATTGGATTTCGTCGTGAGTGGCAAGAGACAGTTGGTCTACAAATCTGTCTACAGATTTTCGACTGCACTTTTTGGGGTTTGTTTTGCAGTGTTTAGTTTTGTTGTTGTGCTGGAAAGTGATCCACCTGCCAATCTTCAGCTGTCTCATAGAGGGCCACGTTTTCAGTCCTGACTAACGGCCGAGTCCCTAATATTGAGAACACCACCTTGCTTTGTAGTAGATATGGTGTGCTTTATTGGATTTTTGCCAAACATAGTGCTTGGATTTCAGTCCAGAAAGTTAAATTTTGGATACATTTGACAGTAAAAACTGAGATCAGAAGCCCAAATGAGACTGCACTTGGCCCTTTTTCAGTACAGGCTTCCTTCTTGCCACTGTGCCATACAGGCCAGCTTTGTGTATAGCTTGAGAAACTGTTTTTACATGCACAGACTGACAAGTCTCAGCCATGACAATTTTAACTTCATTAAAGTCTCCAGCTCTTAGTAGCTACCATAATCAGTATCTTCCTGGATTTTTCACTTACTTCTTCTCTGATATTGTTTTACAATAACCATACATTGATGGAATCAAAACCATTACATTTGCTGTCAGCTGGGAGGCCAGTTTTCTTGGGGTTGGAGCTGTTCTTTACAATCCTGTGTGTTGCCTGTCCTTATGCAGCCTTATCACTTTCTATGAGGGAGGATTTTTTTAAATTAATGGTTGCATAGATGTGTGGGGTCTGATTAGATTTTCACAGATCATCTCCTCATAATGACTTCCTACCGTTCTTTTTTACCTGGTCAATCTTTATGCCATCTGAACAGCCTGTTGCAGGCTGTGTTTATGTGCTTAGAAGCTGAACCAAACCACTTTGTGATAAATGAGGACAGGAAGCTTTCTACAGTTCATCTGTAGAACTGAGTCAGGATGGAGATGATCAGTTTTTGCAATCACCATAAGGAAAAACATCGTTTGGTAAGCCTTTTTGATGACGGTGATGGAGGAGTTGTCATCCAATTTAAGGTAACTGGAGAAGGTGGAACCCAGTAATTTAAAGGACGCTGCATTCCTCACTGCTGTGTTATTTATTGTAAGAGATTGGATGGGGTGCGCATGATAAAAAATAAAAAAAAACAGTTCAGCATGAATCCAGTTTATAGTACCTTAGTATTTAAAAACATTTTGTATCCCCAGCATTGGAACTGCAGTTTGAACAAGTATGATAGAATGGTTCATATAGTACTCGTCTCAAAGATTTAATCCCCATAAAGGTTTTTCATAAAGTTACCAAAAGCCATTATGCTTTTCATTTAACAGTTTCAAAAGTTGTTACTGTTTATTGTAAACTGATAACCAGTTTTAGTGTTGATACGTTTTGGTAGACGCACAAATCCCTTCCTTGAAAATTTACTTTTTTGTACTGACTTTGATATGGTGTTCTTTTGCATTTACAGGTTTGTGCAAAAGTATCGATACCCCTTATCAACATTAAGTTGGTTTCCTTAGTGAAATGTGGTTAATGACCTTTGCAAGGAAGAAAATTATGAGACTTGCATTTTCTGTAGCAGCGCCTAGATTGTGGAATGCATTACCTTTTAGAATCAAATTGGTGACAACTGTTGATGACTTTAAATCTTCTCAAGCCTCATCTTTTCTCTTTTGCATATGATTGTGCTTAATTTTTAAAATTTATTTCCTTTTAAATTATTTTCCTTTAATCTGTCCATTTTAAATGACATCTATACAATATGTTTTGTATGTGTTTGTTGTTCTGTCCTGTTGATATGACTCAGCTGTAGAGCACTTTGGTCATCTTTGGCTTTTAAAAGTGCTTTAGAAATAAATTGAATTGTACCTAGGGGTGAGTAGTATGATGATATTTTATTGTATTGTGATCAATTTTGTTGTTGTGATAGACGATATGCTTTCTGAACATATCAAGGATATCGTCAGTGCTTAAAGAACATTGACCAATTGCACGTTATTATAAAGAGTGTAATTAGTCCTGTTTAATTGGCGCAGCACATTTTAAATAAAAATCTTTAAAAAGTATAGAGAAATATTTGAATAAGTGTTTAAGAATCTGTTGCTACTTTTTTGTCTGTGATCATGTATCGTGAAAATGTCTAATGTGATGTAATATTTTTACCATATTGCCTGATTGATGTTTGTTTTTCCAAATTGCTTTGTGCATGCATTAATAGTTTGTTTTTGGCAAACTTCAGTTAATTTCGTAACTCAACAAAACTTAATTTGACCAGCAGAGCCCAAACTTTTATGAAGACTTTTATGATTCTTCAAATTAAAATCCTTACCGGGGTACATTATGAATGAGCCACTTATTAATGTTGTAACAAAATTAGTTTCGATTTCCTAATTCCTGAATTTAACAACCACAGTGACTCTTTATGATCAAGTGTATTTACTGATTTATTAGAAAGTCCATTGCTTTACAACTTTGGAATACGACACAGACACAAAGGAGAGCATGAGCAATGATTTTTGGACCGGAACATGGACATCTAAACAATGCAATCTATCACTAACAAGCTCGTAGGTCAAGCAGACGGTGTTGCATCTGATTGACTTTCTTATTGACAGGCAATACGTCAAGCTGAACACTATTTGATTGTTAGAATGCTATGGCCAGAATTTCCTCTACTGCTTATACTCCTGGTAAAAATATTTTAGCCATAGAATTTTAACAATCCTAAAGTCTTCACTCTGAGGGTGTACTGGTGGAGAAGTATAACTATTAGTGAAAAGCTGTATCTTAGAAAAACATAACATAAATTTCAGAATTTGTTTGTATATGGTATGTTATCCTTTTTGCTGTAATGACAGCCTGCCTTTGAGCTGGCATGGACTCCACAAGTTTGTGTGACATTTGACCCATGTTATCCCAGCATGATTTCACAATATAAAAATGCTTGGCTTTCTGTCAAGTGCCCCCATAAATGCTTGATGGAGGTTAAGTCAGGTTACTGTGCAGGAAAGTTCCTATGACAGCTCACACTACTTGATCGTGTTTGTTCCTCAAGGAGTTGTTGCAAAGCTCTGAGTTGTGAGAGAAAAAAATGAAAGTCGTTTACTGAAAACTCGCATATTGTGGATGTCTAATGGCACTTGTAGTAGATCTACATTGGTGCCTCGGTTCTCAACCACCCCAGAACCAGTCTAATTCGGTTCTCGACCCATTTTGACTAGAAAATTTGTCTCGCTTCTCGCCGTTTGCTCGGTGCTCGGCGCGCTTGTCTAAACTTGTATAAGTCGAGCTACACGACTTCTTTCAGGGGAAGCTAGGTTCACGATTCAGAGAACAGTGATTCAGGTTCACAATACAACTCAGAGAAGATCTCCGCTATTTTTTTCGTGTTTTTCTTTATTTTTTACATCTATAGTACTGTATTCTTGGTGCAAAAAGTCTCCATGGATCCTAAAAAGGTTAGTTTATTAGAGCGAACCAAAGGCAAAACAGTAATTGAATGCTCCAGAACACATCAATTACATGAGGTTTTTCATCACTTTTTTATAAAATAAGCTTTGTTTTAATGATTTTGGCCAACTGTAGGTTAATGTATAAGTGTTTTAAGCATTGACTTACTTATCATTAGCCTACTTATCATAGTATCCTTTCCATACCTCCGATATGATACAGTATAGACCACTCTACCAAACACTCGTTAATCTCTTCAGTTCATGATACATTTAACTTGTGATGGATTTGTCAGTACATATCCCCTTCATAACTCAGGGAGCACCTGTACAATACAACTCCATTAATGCATATAATGTTTATACAGTGTGTATTTTTTGGGGGTCATTAATTCAACTGACATTATTTCTTATGGGAAACATTTGCTCGTTAATTGTTGTTTTTTTTGTTCTCGACAACCACCATGTGGTCATGAGAAAAGGGGCTGCAGCCTCACTTCCTGATCTAAAAGTTGTTGTTTTTTTTATTTATTTAAAGATTACACTCATGTAAAATTAGTATTTAACTTCTTTAAAACAAATGAAAAATATATTTCAAATAGCAACATTTAAACACACAAATATAATGAACTATTTTGCAAATGAAAAATAGGGTTAGGGTTTGTGATCAAACCTACCAAAAGAAAACATAAGTGATATTTATGTCATAACATATTCCATGTAAGTACTGTATTTACTACATATTTTTAATAGTGTTTTTTACTTTAAGAATGCAAAATTAAGAATATTTTCATAGAACACTTTTAACAATTATTAAAATTAAGCTATGAATATATCTATACTCAACAACTAGCCATAGACTGCTGTAATAAGTATGTAATGGAAGGAAGCAGGTTTTCCTTCACTTGGTCTAATATTGCCAGCTGCCTAGTTCAAGTACAGGTCTTGATTTACCAAAGCACCTCATGAATAAAAATGTGCTGGTGCCTAAATCAGTGAAGTTGTGTCTCATAAGCAGCACTTTAGATAAACACCTCGTTCAGACCTGGACCCTTTGGCCTGTGCAGCTGTTGCTGTGAAGCAATGTTGACTTTTAAAGTGATAAACATTGCACAGATGTGTATTAAAATATGTGCATGAACGTGTGCTGATCCTCGATGTTGCACTTCACTTGTCCTATTTCCATAAATGCAGTTTCATGCCACACTTTGGTGCTATCTGTTTGATGGACTGCAAAAAGCATTGATTTGGTTAAGGTGGACCATACAGCAATTTCACAGGAAACGATGCAAAGAGGACAGTTAGAGGGATAAATTAAAGGATTCAGGGCATCACAAACAATGGCTGAAGTAGTGGTTTCCTGTCAAGCAGCAGTCTTGAATTAAGTTTGTGTGCAGAACATTTTTCATTTTTGTGACACTCAACAAACTCAACATTTAATCAAATTTATTCAATATGTTGATAAGAGGGCTTGGTGGGTGGCACTGTTGCCTCACAGCGAGAACGTCCTGGGTTTGATCCCAGGTGGAGGCCTGGGTCATTTCTGTGTGGAGTCTGCATGGGTTTACTCCAGGTGCTCCAGTTTCCTTCCACAGTCCAAAGACATGGTTGATTAGACTAAATCTGCCCTATTGTGTGAATGTGTGTGCCCTACAGTGGATTGGTGCCCTGTCTAACTTTGTTCCTGCCTTGCGCCCTGTGCTGCCGACTAGGCATCAGCTTTCCCGCTAACCTATCCAGCGGATAAGAAAGTGAATGAATGAATTTTGATAAGAGACACACATGTTCAGACTGTGACAGAGGATTCTTCCAAAAGAATAGATTATGTATACAGTAAGCAATAGACTTTAAATGGCAACATGTGCATCATTTAGCAGATGCCCTTATCCAAAGAGACTTGCAATCAAGCTGAATGGATGAAAGCTAAGAGCCCTAGTCAAGAGCCCAGCAGTGGCAGCTTGAAGCACTGGGTTTTTAATTTACAGCCTTCTGATAGGTAGTCTAGAGCCAAAACGTTTGGAATTCTGCATAAGTGAGAGGAATCGTGGCATGTCTGCTCATTTCATCTAATTTATTGCAGAATTCATCACTATATATAACCAAAGTGTAGCTTCTTACTGATAGGAAGGATGGAAGGAAAAGGTACAGGAAGAGCCAAAATGCTATTAAAAAACATCGTGTGTCAGCTGTATTACACTGATACACATTCACTCTATTTGTCACTCGTTATTGCAGGTTCGGGTTTAGATAGCGGTCAAGGGGATTTAAATACGTAGGTGCATGTGATATGTATTGTCTGCGATAATAACTGTTGTTTTAACAGTGTGAGACCTGGCATTATTGAGTACGTCATTCACGTCTCAAAAAAAAAACATTAGTCAAAAACATGCATTAAGAGTTCGCATATTCACTGCGTTATGTAGCCAGGTAGGATAGACTACTGCGCATGTGCACTGGATGCATGCAGCATGCACAAACCAAGCTATACCAAAAAGTGCAGGACTAAATAAAGACACAATACAGGCACCACCAGCCTCACAGTTTACGTGGTTGGATTTAATTGCTCACTCATGCTCGCTCGTCTGAATGTTGTTTGGCTTTGATAAGATGTTTCTTGCCATTAAAGATAGCTTGACAAAAAAACTTATATCACCAACTTCAAAGTAACCACTGTGCAGAATATGAAGATTATGACAAACTTTGTCGATCAAATTCACTGTCAAGGACAGATATGGCTCAAATGTTCTGCTTGACCATATACAGTGCCTTGCAAAAGTATTCGGCCCCCTTGTACTTTTCAACCTTTTGCCACATTTCAGGCTTTAAACATAAAGATATGAAATTGTAATTTTTTGTGAAGAATCAACAACAAGTGGGACACAATCGTGAAGTGGAACGAAATTTATTGGATATTTTAAACATTTTTTAGAAATAAAAAACTGAAAAGTGGGGCGTGGAAAATTATTCGGCCCCCTTGCGTTAATACTTTGTAGCGCCACCTTTCGCTGCGATTACAGCTGCAAGTCGCTTGGGGTATGTCTCTATCAGTTTTGTACATCGAGAGACTGAAATTTTTGCCCATTCTTCCTTGCAAAACAGCTGGAGCTCAGTGAGGTTGGATGGAGAGCGTTTGTGAACAGCAGTTTTCAGCTCTTTCCACAGATTCTAGATTGGATTCAGGTCTGGACTTTGACTTGGCCATTCTAACACCTGGATACGTTTATTTGTGAACCATTCCATTGTAGATTTTGCTTTATGTTTGGGATCATTGTCTTGTTGGACGATAAATCTCTGTCCCAGTCTCAGGTCTTTTGCAGACTCCAACAGGTTTTCTTCCAGAATGGTCCTGTATTTGGCTCCATCCATCTTCCCATCAATTTTAAACCATCTTCCCTGTCCCTGCTGAAGAAAAGCAGGCCCAAACCATGATGCTGCCACCACCATGTTTGACAGTGGGGATGGTGCGTTCAAGGTGATGAGCTGTGTTGCTTTTACGCCAAACATAACGTTTTGCATTGTGGCCAAAAAGTTCCATTTTGGATTCATCTAACCAGAGCACCATCTTCCACATGTTTGGTGTGTCTCCCAGGGGGCTTTGTGGCAAACTTTAAACAAGACCTTTTATGGATATCTTTGAGAAATGGCTTTCTTCTTGCCACTCTTCCATAAAGGCCAGATTTGTGCAGTGTACGACTGATTGTTGTCCTATGACAAAGTTCCCCCTCAGCGGATAGATTCTCTGCAGTTCATCCAGAGTGATTCCTGGCCTTCTTGGTGCCTCTCTGATCAGCTCTCTTGTTCGCTGCAGGTTCGCGGGCGGGCGCGAGGAGCGGGCGATGGCCTTGGTACGAATTCCTCCCACCGTAGGCATGCACACATGCTGCGATCCGCTTACACGGGCACCAGGTGGTGTCATGCGCGCGGCCGTGTGGCCAAGCCGTATCTTGAGCGCGCATTGCCCCCGGAGAAAGCCGCGCAGCGAGGGTACGTGCTGGACCACCCATATAGTATAGTCGACCAGAGGGGTGGCAATTCAGATGCGCCACGCGGAACGACAGCGCCCACCACCCCGCGAGGAGGGGGTAGATCCGGGGGAGGGAGGGCGACAGGGAGTTGGGCAGCGCAACTGTGGCCGTGGGGATGCCCGCCGCGGCACAGATGACGGCGAACAACTACTCAAGGCTGGGTCGTAGTGTGAAAGACGGAGAGGACAGAAAAATGGAAGGGGGTCTGGCGATGACGAGTTAGCATTACAGGAGAACTGTTGTGAGATAGGTCGCAAGAGATGCAAAAACGGGGTGGAAGAGGCGACAGAGGTGGGGCCTGCGGAACGGCGAGCATGCGAACGGTATGAAGTTTTTCTTGTTGGTGGTGTGAGTGTGATAGCTGTGCAAAAGGAGAGAACGCGAGTTAAAGCAGCGTAAAAGTGAGAAGGGAAGGACTTAAAGCAGGACAGTGTGAGGCGAAACGAGTAGAGGCGAACGAAGGGCCGAAGCAGTGAAGAATGAAAAGATAATGAGAGTGCGTAACCTCCGGTGAAAAGAGAAGGGTGCTCTCTGCGCTTTAAACAGAACTCTGAGACTATCACAGAGCATGTGCATTTATACGGAGACTTGATTACACACAGGTGGATTCTATTTATCATCATCAGTCATTTAGGTCAACACTGGATCATTCAGAGATCCTCACTGAACTTCTGGAGTGAGTTTGCTGCACTGAAAGTAAAGGGGCCGAATAATTTTGCACGCCTCACTTTTCAGTCTTTTATTTCTAAAAAAGTTTAAAATATCCAATAAATTTCGTTCCACTTCACGATTGTGTCCCACTTGTTGTTGATTCTTCACAAAAAAAAAATGACAATTTCATATCTTTGTTTGAAGCCTGAAATGTGGCAAAAGGTTGAAAAGTTCAAGGGGGCCGAATACTTTTGCAAGGCGCTGTATCTGTTGTGACAAAATGTGAAGCCACCTGCAGTTTGTGCATTACAGTTTTTACTTTAATGCTTTAAGTAAAATGTTTAAGCAATACCTGTTTTCGTTACATTTAAATTTCTTTAAATTTAAATTTAAAGAATTCAATTTCATTTATTTCAATTAAAAATTTAATTTCAATTAAAAAATTAAATTTCATTTTAAATTTCTTTCAATGTTATTTACAGTGATGTCATTAGTAAGCAACAACTAATATCTTGTTAACAGGAGCAAGTTTGTACAATGTAAGACTTTTACAAATACATTTTTGAAGGTTGCAAAATATCTATTTATCGTTACAGATAAAATTCCACTTATATATCACAAATATAGAGATATCATCTTTTTGTCAATATCCCAACCCTTAAAAATACCAGTTCAATCTGATACTAGGAGTGTGGATACTGGGGTTTTACCTGTGTAACAAAAATTAATGGTTCACTCAGTCTCACTTGACAATTCTATGTTCAGAAAAAAACATCATGATAATGACATGTTATGTTAACAGCCATATTTCTCTAACCCTGCCTGACTTCTTTGGGCAAATCTTCCACTGTGCAGATGCAATCATGTCTAATCACACCTTTTCCTTCTCTAGTTTTTTGGCATGTTCGTGGCCTGGCTTTACATCACTAGAGTGGAAGATGCCATCGAAGAGTACGGGAACTATCAGGACACCCTGTTAAGCCAAGACGCCAAGAAACAGGGCAAGGTGGCCAAGTGCTGCAAATGCATGCCTTTGTTTGACTAATCGTTGGCCTTGGAGACCATTCAAACCACACTGGGCCCAGGAGCATCAACCCAAAGTACAGAATCTCGTTCACCATGTAGCAGACATATCAAACAATGTTACTTTTACATTCATAACCTTATTCACATGTGTAGATTTGATCTTCTGGAGGTTTTTTAGGTTACCAGGTACTTAATTTGCTGCCTAAAGTGATCTAAAAGGTAGGAAGTAATGTATTGCCTTTTACCAGACACATGCTTAATAATGTGCACTTTACTGGTATTAAATTGCTGAGCTCTATTGCTTTAGAAAGAAACCACTATAGGACCACAACTTGTATTATTTGAATGGTGGAACACAGCATGGTAGTGTGTGTTGTGGTGGTGCAGTTTGGAATTTTAACAACGTAGACTTGCCATTTTTAGACAAACCTTATCTGTATAATTGGTTTTATCTATGCAAGATGTTGGTTTAATAATTGTCAAGGTTTCCGTAAGTGCATTGTTAGTTTTTAACTTTTTTCCCATACTACTCTAAAATCAACAGTGACATGGATGTGCTTAAAAAATCCCAGCAACGCTGCCCCAATACACACATGCCAACGTGACGCACAGTGCTGTTGTAAAAATAGTCACCTCAATAAAGGGCTGTAATATGTAATTGGATACCTATAAAGTGCACTTGATAAAATGGCCACTGAATGCAAGGTTTAACTGAGCATATACAATGTTCATTCGGATTGGATATGCTGCAACATGTATTACAATCACTAAAAGAAACCGTACTGATATATAGATAATCACAACAAATCTGATCGTTTGTACCATTTCAGAATCATTTTATTAATAAGATTTGTTTCAAGTCCTTGGATTTTTGGAAACTTTTCAATTTTCTACATTTCAGTATAGGCTCAGTTGTCTTTCAAGAAGGATTGAAGGTTTATGCTTTGAGAAATTTAGTGCTGTGTATCTGAGAGAGCTTTATATAATGATAGTCTGCAAAAACATTGGTTTGAAATCTAGAGGTTGAGTCAGCTGATGTTAGTCAGGGAGCTTGATAACCTGTCGCCATTTATTTCGTGAATTAAACTTGTTTGGATATCACGACAGGTAAGGTATAGTAACACCATCTTTGAAATAGTTCACAGCCTGCAAATAGCCAACAGTCTTTGAATTCTTTTTTTTAAATATATTTTCCCCACTCTTCTTTACAGAACACTTTTTGTTCCGAAATATTGTTGCAGTTTTCAATAACAATTTTTGTCGTTTAGGTAATTAAAAGAAATCAGGGTTAAAAAGAAAATCAGGGTTGATTTTTGAGATGTTTTGAGTCTTGTTTTTAGCTTTAGTTTCTTCACTTAATATGGTACACTGGCTTCAAGGTTATTTAATATTTAGTAGTAGTAATTTATTTTTTACCTCAATCTGCACAGCATTTTCAGTATGTTGCAGATGTTGACTTTTGTGGTGAGATTACAGGCTGATCTTGTGCATGCAGCACTGATGTCTTGTGATCCTGATGACATTTATGACAGTAAAGGTATGCACTGTTTACCGACCTCATTATGATCTGTGGCACAGGTTGTTGTCCGAAATGGTTATTTACCAGACATACCAATTACTTTTTGTTTGACAGAGTGAATGTGAATCAGTTTATATAGTTATAGGTAATAGCAATGTTTCTCAATCAGGTGTGTTGGCAGCAGGGAAAACACTAAAATGTGCAGAGTGATGGGGGACCAGGACTGAGAAACTCTGGGTTAGAGATAATATACAGGTAGTGGGGGACAAACAAAGGAGTACTACTTACAATAGGACAGGCACATACACTTATGAATGCCATTTACAGCTTGTTACAAATGAGTAGCAGAAAGTCAGACACACAAACACTTGCACAAAGAAGTCTCTAAACACATCAACCGAGTTGGAACAGTTTGTAGCCCAGACATGAGCTGGCAAGCAAGCGAGCACACGACCAGTAAGGTAGTTACACACACATGACTGACTCGCTTTCTTAAACTCCCACCTCTGCTTGTGGCTCTGCACTGTTGTTTGTCTGTTTACAGTCACAATGTTCAGAGTAAAAAGACAGGTTTTTATTTCCTATTGTGCCTTATTTGTTAAGAAAGTGGTCGTTAAAGTGAACGGACATTGATTGGATGGACGTTAAATGGCACAGACCTGTATAGTCAGAGAAATTCCCCCATGTCTGCAGTGCTTTACAGAGCCTTGATAATACATTCACTCAAATGTTTAAATCAATTTCCCGTTCATCAGGGTGCCTGGTTGTGATTGCAGCAAAACTCTACCACCTTATTCTTGCATTTTAATGAATTTATTGTGTAGGATAATCCTTGAGCCAATTTTGAATCCGCTCAGAGGAAAAGCTGATTAATGATCATTTTGTATGATTTATTGTATAATGCTGTTTATAATTAGGATGTTTTCATTCTATGCTTTGTCAAGATTAGTAACAGATTAACAGTTCCATACACTTTGTTTTGGTTTGGGAGAGGGACATTTTCTAATTTACAATTTAAATTGCCTCTGTACATGGTGCCATAGTTATTCTGATATTAACTGAGTGCCTTTTCTTACCATGGACTGCAAAAACTGTTTAAAATTAAGTATTTATTGTAATAAAAGCACAGTCATTACAGAAGGCTGCCGTGTTACACTGAACAACAAAGGTTTTGTTTCCTGAACATGTTTGGTGTATTTTATGGTGTTGGGGTTGCTTGTCACAAAAATCACCTTAACATTTTCCTGTGATATACTGTTTTGTAGATGTAATGCATTTCTGTGGTTTTCTATCATATATTAAGTGTGCTAGTATACAGTGTTTTAGTCCTGTTGCCTCACAGCTGATTAAGCCGGTTTGGTAAGGTACTGGACTATGGCCCAAAAGGTCCAGGGTTCAAATCCCACCTCTGCCAAGCTGCCACTGTTGGGCCCTTGAGCAAGGCCCTTAACCCACAATTGCTTGGATTGTATTAATTGTAAGTCGCTCTGGATAAGGGCGTCTGCTAAAGGCTGTAAATGTAAATATATGAAACATACAAGAATGGATTCTCCATATTAAGTGGCAGTAGAAAGGGTCACACTGAACATCTTAGTGATTCTCAGTATGACACTTTCAGATGTTTTTGTCTCATGCACATTTACAGCATTTAGCTGTAATCATTTGATTATTTGAATCATTTGATACAATTGATACAGTCTTACAATCCAAGCTCTTGTGTGGCAGCTTGGCAACCCAACAGTGGCAGCTTGGCAGAGGTGGGATTTTGAACCCTGGACCTTCTGGTCCATAGTCCAGTACCTTACACGCTAGGCTACCACAGTTCCCAAGGGTTTTCCAGCTTTCGTAGACAATTTCGTGTCCTCCAGCACCTTTGAGATGAATTGGACTTCCAACAATGTGTGACAGGACAATGACCAACCTCACAGTCATGTTTCAGCAAAGGATGGGCAAACGCCACAAACAGTTGGCTATACAGTGTTTATAAAACATTTTACTCATGCACTTGATTGTTGATTTGTGGAATGACTGGTGACGTTAATTCTTTCTTCTTCTTTTTTTTTCCACACTCACTGGCCACTTTATTGGGAACATTTGTACACCTGCTCAGTCATGTAATTTAATTAAAGCAATTTCTTTGTAGTTTCTCAGGTTATGGCTAGAAGTTGAGGATTAGGTGGAGAAAATTATTTCATATATAATATGCATTATACATGTACAGTATTTTGTTTTTGCGTTTTGTGTAATAAAATTTGTAAAGCCACTTTGGCTTTGAGAAAACCTGTAAGTTTGATTTGTATTTTATTATTATTATTAATGTTATACCTGTTGTAGAGCTGTCATAGATCCTGTTTACACTTGGTCTTTTCATACATGATATATATGGATTGTTACCAGGATAAGACGTTAACCACATGAATTATCACACCATTTACACGTACTAGTCAAATGCACCTCCAGTCAGCAGGGCTGAAATCCGATTGCTCTATCCTACGTAATGTGTATATCATCTTATCGCACGTGTGTATATATGTATATATATATATATGTGTGTATATGTGTGTATGTATATATGTATGTATATATATGTGTGTGTGTGTGTGTGTGTGTGTGTGTGTGTGTGTGTGTGTGTGTGTGTGTGTGTGTGTGTGTGTGTGTATATATATATATATATATATACATATACATACACTGGCCAATCTTAGAGAAGCCAGTGTTTATTGTAAGCTTTCCAATAAACTCTGCACATATACGCACACTATGCATTTGTTGCCAGAAGTCTGAGATCACTACTTAATTTTCTTAAAAAATTTTTGTTCAACATTTTTGTCAAATCGCTATGCTGATTATAATGAAAAGCACTGCATTAAATTTGAGGAAAAATGTACAACAGAAGCTTTTTCACTAGGAGATGAAAAACAGTGTTTGGGCTCCCATTGTATATATTGCAACTCGCTTTATTGTACATGTTGCTATCTTGTGCAGCAGCAATAGTTTTTTTTTTTTTTTTTTTTTTTTTTTTTTACAGCTGGTTGCTTTCTTTTCAGATTGGAATCTGAAATCCTCCTAAACCCTTTGGATTTAGTTGTGACCATTGTAATCTCTTGAGAGAAAACCACTCTGCAGTTTTATTACTTTTAACCCCATCTGATTGATAGAAGTGTTAGAAGAAAATATCCTAAATGCTTATCCGAGTCTAATGTTGCATGACTAAAAAAAAAACGCAGACCTGAAGAGACATGGCCAACGACTGGTGTCCTGCTAGAGGATTAATGATAATTCCTTGAGTACCTGAGTTTATTAATACATTTTTAAAGTGCTATGTTATTTGACTGGATAACAGCACAAAAGTGAGATTTCCCATTTAAAATCTCATCTTTGCAAGTACAGAACGTCTCGCAACGTTTGTTGGAACTATTTTGAACCAGTGCCAGTTTGCTCATTTCATAGCATAATATGGTAAATACTAACTTTTAGCCATTACGTCTGCGTGCTAGGCTGGCTAGTTAGCATACTTGGAGATTGGTAGTGATGAACAAAATGATTTTCATTAGTATGGTAGAGTCAGTGGTGATTCTAGGATCAGAGCATTAGGTGTGTACCCAGTAAGACTATCCCCTGTACATTTTACATTATTTTGGACTGTCATTCTCACACTTGTGAAGGAAAAACATTTGACTTATTGGGTAGGGGAAACGCTGTGACTGGAAAGAGACCAACAAATCTTTGAAAACTTCCTTTAACACTGACCAGTTGAGCCACAAACCCATCATTTCTTTCTTTACCATTTGCAAGGCTTGGGGGACTGCTGTTATTTAACGGTCCTAGACTTGCCTGCCTATAGTTGTACCAATTGTAATGAAGATTGCTGTGTTAAATACATTTCTGTTGTACCAAACAGTGTACCTAGTGTTATTAGAATTGAACTGTGCATTGCTATTTTACTTTTAGTTCAAATGATTATCTGAGATATTATTTGAATTAGATTTCACCAAGGGCTGTTTTATTTAGACTGATAAATGAGAATGCTATAGCCCTGACTGTAAGAAGTACCATTTTGAATCACTTCTAAAAGCTACATAAGGGCACTAGGGCATTCTGTCCTTTACATGCAGAAAATTGTACTGTTCCTTTTGATATCTGTGTGTATATAGGGGTCCTGCAATTTCAATTAGCCAAAGGTCTCTGCCACTGTGTATTGACTCGGCCCCTGTCTCCTTCGCTCCTACAGTTTAATAGCGTATAATGAATCTGCCTCACCAGGTTGCAGGATATAGGAATCAACCCCCTATGACTTTAATGGTGCTCCCTGGGTGGCTCCTCATCAAGCAGGTCAGGCCAGAGGAACACAGGAACATACACCACTTGTAACCATCTGGTTGCCTGTGCCCCATAACGCCTTTACAGGAAATGAGCTTGAACTTGCGTGGTGTACACCATACATGCAACGATTTTCCATTTTCATTACTTTTGAGAAAAGCCCGGGGGTTGAGAGTGCAAGGTAACATGTTGCTTTCCATATGATGCAATGATGCCAGACTGTTGGATCAGATTAGGACATGGAATAAACCTTCTGAAATTAAATCCTGCAATTGCCAGAAGAAATAGTATTAAAGGATTTCACTACGGCTGCTGCTGCTGCTGCTGCTGCTGCTGCTTGAGATTATTTGTGCTATTTTTTAAGGCACAGCTAACCTCCAACTTCATTTGAATTGTTTTAAGACTACGAATGCATGTTACAGCACACATGAACAATAAACTTTGACAGGTCGGGATACAGGTCAGCCAAGGCAGAAAATTGCCTGGGGTGTGAGCAATGAGAGCGTCTCAGAAGCCTGATCATTTATCTGTGGAGATGGTAAATGTCAAGAGGTGGTGAACTTTCCTAAAACCTCAGATAGGCATCACAGCAGTATTTCAGGAAGCTTCTCCAATAAACTCCATTTTATTAGCATTTTATATGGGGTTGGTAAAATGAATTAACAATGATATGACCCCCAGGACAGGAATAGTTTAATAGGTGGAGGCCATTGACATTTTGTCTCTCCTCGTCTTTTCTGGCTGATTTTTCACTAGTTTTTCAGTTGGCTAGGGTCAGCGTCACTGCTAGCACCATTGTGCGGTACCTGAACTCTACAGAGGCTTGTACAGGTTGTCCAAGTCCTGCAGGATGGTACATCAATACATGCCATTGCCAGAAGGTTTGCTGTGTCTCCCAGCACGGTCTTAAGAGTATGGAGGATATTCCAGGAGACAGGGAGTTACTCTAGGAGAGCTGGATAAGGCTGTAGGTCCTTAACCCCTCAGCAGGACTGGTACCTGCTCCATTGTGCAAGGAGGAACAGGATGAGCACTTCCAAAGCCCTACAAAATAACCTCTAGCAGGCCGCTGGTGTGAATATGTCTGACCAAACAGTCAGAAACAGGCTTCATGAGGGTGACCTGAGGGCCCAGCGTCCTGTAGTGGGCCCTGTGCTTACTGAACAGCTCCCTAAAAGCTCGATTGGCATTTGCCATAGAACAACATAATTGGCAGATTTGCTGCTGGCACCCTGTGCTTTCCAAAGATGAGAGCAGGTTTCACGTGAACACATGACAGACGTGACAGGGTCTGGAGATGCCCCCTGCAACATCATTCAGCATGACCGGTTTGGTGATGGGTCAGTGATGGTCTGGGGAGGCATATCCCTGGAAGGACACACAGACCTCTACAGGCTCAACGGCACCCTGACTGCTATTAGGTATCGGGATGAAATCCTGGGACCCATTGTCAGACCCTACGCTAGTGCAGTAGGTCCAGGGTACCACCTGGTGCACGACAATGTCCGGCCTCGTGGCGAGAGTATGCACGCAGCTCTTGGAGGATGAAGGAATTGATACCATTGACTGGGCCTCCCCCACTAGCCTGACCTAAATCCAGTAGAACACCACTGGGACATTGCTTCGGTCCATCCGATGCCAACAGGTTGCACTTCAAACTGTCCAGAAGCTCAGTGATGCCCTAGTCCAGATCTGGGGACGATCCCCCAGTACACCATCCATCGTCTCATTAGGAGCATGCCCAGACATTGTCAGGCATGCAAACAAGCACATAAAGGCCATACAATCTACTGAGTACCATTTTGAGTTGCTGCAATGGAATTTTGGCTAGATGAACTAGGCTGCTGCATCATTTTTTGCTTTGATTTTTGGGGTGTTTTTGAATTCTGCCCTCTGTAGAGTGATAATTTTCCATCAAACGATGTGGCATCCTTTTGTTCCTAACACATTACATATCTTTGCATATCAGGAAAGATATTCTGCGAGATTTTTTTCCCATTGAGATCTTGTGTGTTTTCAAGTGTTCCGTTACTTTTTTTGAGCAGTGTATTTATAGGTTTTGTCATAATGAAGATAAGTAACAAGTAAAAGGTGAGAGAAGTGGCTCTCAGAGTACATCCAAAAACGGGTATTAGTATGAAGTTTGCTTCCACTTGTTGCTACAACAGCCTTCACTCATCTGGGGACTGATTTTGTAACATGTCTGTGAGGATGACCAATAATCCTTGGCTTACTCAATTCATTTACATGCACTTAATAATTTAATCTGATTATTCAAATGGTCAAGATTACATGCTTGCCGTGCCCGAGCCCACCTCTTCTGCTTGAGCATGGTCCAGCATACTGCGCCTGGGCTTGGTATAACCTCGTGTGCGTACACCCTAAAATCAGATTAAGAAATCCAACAAAGAGAACTGGATTTTAATTCAGTAATCTGATTTCTCAGAGCATGTACATCCTTGTACATGTACACTCTGATTTCAGTTGTTTTTCTCTGTCTGTGTTTGCACCTAAATGTAGCCAGAAAGCTGAATCAAACATGGTTGCCAAATCCGCTTATTCTGAAAGATCTTTCTTGTTTGGGCTTGTTTCTCTCATGGCATCAGGCAAACCTTCGAATTAAATGCAACACCCACAAAATGGTTACCAAGCACTTTTTGGGAGACCCTGAAATGCTCAATTATATTAAATTATATGCTCACGGCAATGAAGAATTTCATTATTTAATTATTAAAGTTCGAAGTTTACATCACATCTTTTTGTGAGATTATTGGCTGGTTGCAAAGTAGATATCTGATTACTGCCCAAGTCATGTAAACCCGGAGGTTTCCTGTTATTCAAATGGATGTCAATTCAATGATTGGATTACTGACAAAATCTGATTTTCTGCAGTTATCGGATCATTAAGTACATGTAAACAAACAGCGTTGGCATTCCAGTGCATCCCAAAAATCCTTGATGGAGCTACAGTTGGGGTTCTGTGCAATTCAGCCAAGTTCTCCATCAAAGTTTCCATTTCTTTAAGGACTTTGTTTTACCATTAAAGAAAGGTGACGAATTGACTTGTTGGAGGTAATAAACCTATGAAATTACATACTGGGAGTCGCTAAGGTGTTCAGTACAAGCTATTCTGCTGTTACTGTTTGTCTATGGATATTATTTTGTGAACAAATACTGAAATACTTTTTAGTTTGTTCTTGTTGCTGAAACAGTAGTGGACACCTTTATATGCAGTCTGATACATTGAATGACGTTCATTTTGCACAACAACAACAATAAACTGACATGTTTCTTAAGAAATGTGTGGCTTTTGAGCATGTTGAACGCAGAACTTAACTTCGTTTCAGCTGTACTAAGCCAGTTAGAGGTTTCTCTATTAACCAGTTATCATTTATTGTGATTAGGAGACCGATGTAGTTCTGCTGAAAATGGGCCTTTGCAGCCATATATAAATGTCAATTTAAGCAGTGGCTATGGGCTAAGAAGGTCAGCCCAGGCTCCTCCTGGGGATCTCCAAAAGTTTCCAAGCCAACAGTGAAATATTATGCCTCCAGCAGGGTCCTCCTGGGTCTGCCCTGGGATTTCCGTCCAGAGGAATGTGCCTGGAACAGATGTAGCTGGAGCCAACCTGATGGCATCTTTGTGAGATGCCCAAACTAGCTCAGCTGACACACATGGAATGTCTTAACTATCATTTTATTAATGCAATGGTTCCTTAATAAAGGAACACTATCAATTTGGTTAACAGCAAAAATAAAAACAGTGGATAAAATTCTTGTGTATTTCCATTTAAATGATCTAACCTGATCTGTCAATGTGATCAAACACATTTGACCTCCATAGTGTGGCCTGTTTGACTAGTGTAATTGCTCCGTACTGTGCTTAGGCATGGTGCCTGGTACCATGCTGAGGCCCACTTGTTGAGGCATAGTTCAGTTGGACTCCGGTACAGTACGCATGTAGTGTGATCACTAACCATGCCCAAGCACAGAACACAATATCAGCTGTAAAAATATTCTTACATGTGCAGCAGGAGTAGCCGACAATCACTGCGTTGCATATTCAATTCCATTGCGACCCGCCTGCATGACTATCGCCCTGTTGCACTCAATCCAATTGTGATATAAAGTGTTTCAAAATGCCCCTCTGCAGTTTGACGACACAGACAGCACTGCTATTCACACAGCTCTCACACACTTAGATTACAAGTACACCCAGGGCGTACTCACATTATGCCCACTTGCCTGGTTTCATGCCAGGGCACGATTGTCCCCCTCCCTACTTTCCCATTATCCTGCGCTCACATTGTGTTTAAACTTTCTGGGCCCAAGTGCACTCATGTCATCATGATGCTACTGTCTGTAAGCATAATGTGAATGCGACCTTAGAAGGCTGAGAAATAATGGCATGCAAGCCAGAATTCTTGGCAACTTCTACAGGAGCGAGATTGTGAGCATCCTTACCAGCCTAGTCAGAGTCTGGTATTAAAACTGCACTGCTCAGGACAGAAAGGCTCTCCAGCATGTCATCAAAACTACACAGTCCACTTTAGGGACAGCCTTTCCGTCACTACAGGACATTTACCACACCAGAGTCATCAGGAGAGAAATCAGCATCATCAGGGACAGTACACACCAACATAGCCTCTTCACACTTCTACCATCAGGCAGACTCTACAGGAGACTGAAGTCCAAAACAACAAAACTTCTAAACAGTATCTATCCACATGTCTTCAGGCTTTTGAATGACTTACACACAATCACTTCTATCTGGCTAAACTCTGGCGAACACACACATGCCATTTATTTACAGTATTATATCCTCTAAACTACACACTCCACATTCTCTTACCATTTGCAATAATGCACAGTGCACTTTATAAGTCAAGTCAAATCAAGTCAGATTTATATACAGTGGGGCAAAGTATTTAGTCAGCCACTGATTGTGCAAGTTCTCCTACTTAGAAAGATGAGAGAGGTCTCTAATTTTCATCAGAGGTGCACTTCAACTATGAGAGACAAAATGAGAAAAAAAATCAAGGAAATCACATTGTAAGATTTTTAAAGAATTTAATTGTAAATCATGGTGGAAAATAAGTATCTGGTCAATAACAAAAGTTCAACTCAATACTTTATAACATAAACTTTGTTGCCAATGACAGAGGTCAAACGTTTCCTGTAAGTCTTCACCAGGTTTGCACACACTGTAGCTGGTATTTTGGCCCATTCCTTCATGCAGATCTCCTCAAAAGCAGTGATGTTTTGGGGCAACACGGTTGATGTTTTGAACTCCTTCCACAAATTTTCTATGGGGTTGAGGTCTGGAGACTGGCTAGGCCACTCCAGGACCTTGAAATGCTTTTTACGGAGCCACTCCTTTGCTGCCCGAGCAGTGTGTTGGGGATCATTGTCATGCTGGAAGACCCAGT
>JAJAGP010003681.1:0-66907 GCA_025084515.1 Ancistrus triradiatus | reverse complement strand
GTTATAAGAAGTGGTGATTTTGGGTACTGTTGACTTTCAAACAACAGGTATTTGTGCCCAGAGAACTGTCTATAACTGGATATTTTCTCTTTCGGATCATTCTCTGTAAACCCTAGAGATGGCTGTGCATGAAAATCCCAGTAGATCAGCAGTTTTTGCAATACTCAGAAAACACTAACAATACCAGCACCAACAACCATGTGACGTTCAAAGTCATTTAAATCGTCTTTCTTCCTCAATCTGATGCTCTGTTTGAACTTCAGAAGGTTGTCTTGCCCATGTCTACATTCCTAAACGCATTGAGTTGCTGCCAGGGGATTTGCTGGTTAGATATCTGCGGTAACGAACAGTTGAACAGTTTTGTACGTAATGAAGTGTCCGGGGAGAGTATATTGTCTTAAAGTTTTTATTTATGTTATTTAGAAGACACCCTTAACCAGAGCGACTGCCAATTGATAATCATCGATTGCAACTGATACAGTCTTACAATCCAAACAATTGTGGGTTAAGAACCTTGCTCAAGGACCTAACAGTGGGATTGGAACCCCAGACCTTCTAGTCCAGTGCCTTAAGCACTGGGCCACCATTGTCTTGCATACATATCTAGATTTGCAGACCACAAACAGTTTGATTTAGCAACCTTATTACAAGATTTCAATCCATAACACAATAGTCATATATGGCAGTATTATTGCTTTTCATCTTGTCAGCGCTCCCCAAGCTTCAATCGCAAATTGATAATGTGATGAATCCACAACGTTTTCTCTTTCATAGCCCTACTTCTCCTCCAAAGCAGAAGTATAGATATGAGAAATCCTCGTCAATGTTTCCTCATGCTCACCGCAGTATTGCTAGTCAAGGCAAACACATACAAAGGTGGATCATCACACACAGGTCCATTTGTGTCGTTACATTTCAGACCCCACATATTTCTAAGTGTGACACAAACTGTGACAGTGGCCTAAGGACTGAGAACTTATCTTCCAAGTCAGATGTTGACAATTCTGGACTACATCAAGCCTCTCAGGGTTTTGTGCTTACACTTTAACCACTGGCTCCTGTTTGCAGCTGATTAAGGATCTGAAAATGAAGATAGCTGACTGTCACATAGTAGATGGCCTATATACAAAGGTAACATTGTCCAAAAGGTCATTAAGAAATGGAAGTTTTTTAATGTTTATGAACTATTTAAGTACAGAAAATAATTGACCAAGTGTGACCAAGAATGATCTGATCGAACTGCTGATAGACTGGCCAAGTATGCAAAGCTAAGCCTCATATTAATGCCAAATAAGTGATGCCTTTAGAGAGGGAATGCCTCTTCTCGTCAGGGTTGAGTCAGATTCTGTTTGCACATCTGATGGTTAATGGATGGATGCATGCATGCTTGCTTAATTGCTGTAATTTGCTGCTCTGTAGGTTGTAGGACACCATGAGGCATGACATATGTTTGTGGCCTGATGCAGACACAGCTGCAGGGGTGACTGAATGCTGCTGAAGTTTCAAGGTGAGCCCTGTAACCAGGAATCTGAACTCTTATTGATCTGGAGCCTTTTACAGGCTCAACTGATCTGCTGACTTTCATTGCTGCCCTCTTTGCTGTCTAAATGCTGGTCTGAAGTCATGTCTCTGATCTGATATCACACTTGCAGATAAAATATTAGCAAGGTTTTTAGAGCATTTAAATACGCTTGGCTCAGCTCTGAACAAGTTGTAACAAAAACTGTTAAGGATGGCCTTGTAGTTGCTAATAAACCTGCTCACAGTAATCGTTTGCTAATTGACTATATGTGTTTAAAACATTTCCAGCCTAATCTAATGACTGTAGTTATATGGAGTATCTGAAATGATCTAATCACTATTCTTTACACACCATATGTAGCACTAAGGTGCTCGGGTGAAGCAGTGGACTAAGACACTAGATGCTATGTCTATATACACTCATTGCCAAACCCCACCCTCCCCAACAGAAAATACAGACCAAGAAGGAGCTGTTAGAATTGAATGAATCTTTATATATGTAATAATGATATATGTAAGTGATTTTATTATTAGAGTGAAGGATACGTTCACTGGGAAAAACTATACAATTAAAGGAGGCTCTAGGGCCCTGTTAGGCCACCTCTAGCCTGGATACAAGATGAGATATGTTTAGGCATGGAGGCACACGAGTTTGGTATGGTATCCTGTGGCACACTTGCCCACAGATGTTGCAGCTAGGCCTGTAGATCCTGCACACTCGTAGGATGCTGAAGCTGGCATCCCAGCTGGTCCCATAAAATGCTCGATCGGTGATGAATCTGGCGACCGGGCAGGCCAAGGGAGTGTTGCAGTCTGGTGGAGACATTCCTTTGTAACCCTTTCTGTGTGTGGGGGAGCATTATTTTGATTAAAAATGCCAGTTGGAAGCCCTGCCGTGAGAGGCAACACGTGGCTACAGGATGTCCTGCACTTATCGCTGACTTGTTAGTGTCCCTCGTATCACTACTAGGGGAGACTGACTGTCATACGCAAGATCCCAAACAGAATCTTGATTCGTTACTAAAGACGTTCTTGATACCATTGCAAATGAAGGCAACGGTGGCTGGCCGTCAATTTCAGGACAGTTAATGGGCACTGTAACAACACATTTCCTTCTGCTTAGCGCCTGGAAACAGTCCGACCAGAGACTAGGGTATGTGGTAAAGGTGCCTCCTGTGTCTGGATGTGGACAACGAAACAACTGCTTGTGCTTGTCGGTCTGTGCTCTAGTAGCGGTCTGTCTGGGCTGTCCGGAGCCTGCATGCTGAGTGTACGTTCCCTCACGGAACCACTGCTCCCAACACCCACTAACAGCTAGGTCAGAATGGGCTGGATGGTGGGCAGTTTGTTGAGTCGATCATCCTGCTTCCCTCAGTCCAATGATGTGCCACGTCTCAAAGTCTGTGAACTGGCCAAAAATGTCTTCAAGTGTATCATAGAGACATTTCTAGCAGTCAACAATCTCTCAGCAATAGGTACACAAAAAAAAGTAGCATATGAGGGCCTTTTTATAGGGCAGCAGGGGAAATACTTTCATGCCTTCTTGTGGCAAGACCCAGTGTGTAATCAGACCACGCATGTAATCATATACATATCTGGCTGTGATATAACTGCATGCCGAGTTTTGCAGCAATCCGACATTTCTATCTGGGTGCTTTATTTTATTTTTTTGTCAATGAGTATATTTAGCCCTATTAGCCATGAAGAACCAAACTGTGAATCATGAATAGGACAGAGATTCCGGTCAGAGGAGTGCTCATGTGCCGCGGGATACTGACTGTGTGAACACAGTTTTAAAAGCTGGGTGGAACTGTTAGCTGAACTAGTATGTTGGCAAAAACAGGTATGACCTTAGGTTCTGGAACTTCCTTTCATGAGACACGCTAATGACTTTTGCAGGACTGCATTAAGCTGCGTACTGGTTGGATGTATTGTTTAATATTCATGTTTTTTGGTTTCAACAACGTTGAGTAATATACCGCCATTGAAAGCATGAGGAACTACCGTTGAACTCGTAGGTTTGTTAATTATACAGTACAAGTAAATGGTTCTAATTTTTAGCAATAGTTTTGTTTGGACATTAGCTATTAGCCTCATGGGCCACGCCATACACCCTTCCTGTTTTGTTTCCTGGTTGGCTCACTCCTGCCCTGGCTCCACGTTGTCCATGCTTCCTTGCCATTGTTACAGCTCAAGTTTAATTTTATGTCTCCTTTGTGTATATTTTTGTGCATCTCTGATGCTTAAGTTACCAGTTATACTTTTCCTAATGGTGATGTTATTACCATGAGGATTATCTCTTAGAAGGGAGGTAAGGTGTCATAACGGCTAGTGTTGACGCAAAGTTTCGGAGACCAAGGTGTAAGGTCTGTCTCGGGTTACTGACTGTGGAATGTATGTTTCACCAGTGAGTACTGACCATACACTCACTAAGCAGTCTTTTAGGACCACGTTAGGTCTACACCTAACGTGGTTGGACGTAGTTATTAGGAGATAATCTAAACTTGTAAAGTTGCTTTGAGACAATGCTCCATTGTAAAAAGCGCTATATAAATAAATCTGACTTGACTTGACTTGACACCTTCACATTCATGCAGCCAGTAGTGGCACCAGTACAGAAACAGGCCAGTATTCACCTAATGTTCAACCATCAATAACCCAACAGAATGGGGAAAATGTGTATTCCCATTGATTCTTGTCACAGTGCCAGATGGGCCAGGACTGCAAACTAATGATACAACTCCTTACTGTTTTCAGATTTAGTGTGCTGAGTTGTTTCTGCTGACTTTAAGACAGTCAACAGAACAGATCTAAGGCACATTCTTCATAAATTGTGTGACACACACTAAAGAAATGAAAAAAGAGGCCAGCTTTAATGCGTATAAATCTTACAGCACCTTGGAGAATGGGCATTTTTTGCAATTTTCAATCGTCTGTTATCAGTCACACAGTTTACAGCCGACTTCACACATATTCGAACCTCACAGGCCAATATAGGTGAATGTTAGCAGCTCTAACAATCATCTTCTGAATGATTTAAACTTTTGAACCCATGGCCTACTTTATATGCATAGAGTATTACTGCTTTGCATTTGTCTGGTTAACTTATGTTATCTGTGATGTTTGCCTTGCGGATACATTTCTTCTCAACACAGCCACAGGCAGTTGAAGAAGCTTGACAGGATGCGAGTTTGTGAGATGCTTGGGTCTGATAATCATAGCTTATAGTGTACTATCTGATGCAAAAATTTGCCCACCCATAGTCAAATCAATTTTGATATCACTTTTGATACACTCCCCAAACTTTATTAGGTATAGCTCCTTGTTTCTGCACTCACTGTCCATTTTATCCATTTCACTTACCATATAGAAACACTTTGTAGTTCTACAGTTACAGACTGTAATCCATTTGTTTCTCTACATACTTTGTTGTTCCCCTTTACTCTGTTCTCTAACGGTCAGGACCCCCACAGATCAGGTACTATTTGGGTAGTGTATGAGTCACAGCACTGCAGAGACACTGATGTGATTGTGGTGTGTTATTGTGTGTTTTTCTGGTACGCTCAGACACAGCAGTGCTGTTGGAGGTTTTAAACACTGTGTTCACTCACTATAGACTGTATAATAGTCAAGTCAAGTCAAGCCAAGCCAAGCCAGGTTTATTTATATAATGCTTTTTTCAATGGACCATTGTCTCAAAGCAGGTTTTAGGTTATCTTCTAATATCTGGGGCCATTCCCAAATTAAGCAAGCCTAGGGTGACAGTAGAAAGGGAAAAAAAACCCTAGACATTATGAGGTAGAAACCTTGGGAGGAGCAAGACTCAAAAAGGGACCCATCCTCCTTGGTTGGCTTAGATAATATACATTGCCTGGCCAAAAAAAGATCACACACTCTAATATTTCATTGGGCCACCTTTAGCTTTCATTATGGAACGCATTCGCCGTGGTATCGTTTCCACAAGCTTCTGCATTGTCACAACATTTATTTCTGTCCAGAGTTGCATTTATTGCATTTATTTTCCCCCAAGATGTTGTATTGATGATGGGAAAGTTGGACCACTGCACAAAGTCTTCTCCAGCACATCCCAAAGATTCTCAATGATGTTCAGGTCTTGATTCTGTGGTGACCAATCCATGTGTGAAAATGATGTCTCATGCTCCCTGAACCACTCTTTCACAATTTGAGCTCGATGAATCCTGGCATTGTCATCTTGGAATATGCCTGTGCCATCAGGGAAGAAAAAATCCATTGATGGAATAACCTGGTCATTCAGTATATTCAGGTAGTCAGCTGACCTCATTCTTTGGGCACATAACGTTGCTGAACCTGGACCTGACCAACTGCAGCAACCCCAGATCATAGCCCTGCCCTACAGGCTTGTACGGTAGGCACTAGGCATGATAGGCATCACTTCAGCCGCCTCTCTTCTTACCCTGATGCACCCATCACTTTGGAACAGGGTAAATCTGGACTCATCAGACCACATAACCTTCTTCCATTGCTCCAGAGTCCAATCTTTATGCTCCCTAGCAAACTGAAGCCGTTTTTGCCGGTTAGCCTCACTGACAAGTGGTTTTCTTAAGGCTACACAGCTGTTAAGTCCCAATCCTTTGAGTTTTCCTGCGCACTGTCCGTGTGGAAATGCTCTTACTTTCACTATTAAACATATCCCTGAGTTCTACTGTTGTTTTTCTACGATTTGATTCCACCAAACGTTTAAGTGATCGCCGATTACGAACATGCAAGATTTTTTTTTCCTTTCTCGAAGATGGTGTTTCCCCGCTGTCCTTCCTTTAATAATGCTTTGGACAGTTTCAGCAAGTTTCAGACAGTTTCAGCAATCACCTTAGATGTTTCTTCTGCTTGATGCATCCCAATAATTTGACCCCTTTGAAACAGATTAACATCTTTTCCATGACCACAGGATGTGTCTTTCTACATGATTGTTTAACAAATGAGAAGCTACTATATAACTACTACAAAAATAACTTGTTGCCAGCTGAAACATAATCACCAGCAGTAATTATCCAGTGGGAGACTCTGACCTATTTTCTTAGTTAAATCTGGGTGATGACATTTTTAGTTTTTTGGCCAGTCGGTGTATGTAGGAGTGAAACTAATTTATCTTTTCAAATATATCTGTAGTAATAGTTAAAAAAATTGCATAAAATTATGTAAATATATGCATATTGGCATCATTTAGTCTGATACACAGAGCCACTGCAGGATCTCGTGGCTTCGGCGGGAAAGTCCTTGGCACGTCGTCCCCAGTCAACCGGAGGAGGAAGGGCATGGTGGGGGTGGAGGTGATGACGGAAACAACTTCAGTGGAGCTGAAGCGGAGGAACATCTTTAGTGTGTGGGACTGGTACTGGAACACAAGCTCGGAGAGAAAACAGAAAATGTAGTTAGTTATTGTTAAGAGCACAGAGTCTAGTCACATCTTCCATAATGCTCCACCTTGTAAATTTAAGTCGGAGACAGCAGTTCATCTATTGTTGCACAGTTTGTGTTGGTCATTCTCTAATCCGTCGTCAGTGTGCACAGGACCCTGCCTACAGGTTGCTGGTTGGTGAACTATTTTCAGTTCAGCAGTCACACTGAGGTGTCTAATTCGACAAAAAAAATACCAGAGGTGTCTGTATCAGGCTCAGAGCCATACTCAAGAAACAGCAAGACCCTTCACCTGTTAAAACCTTACTTTTCAGTGACTGTTTAGGCTCTGGAGTGGTCCAGCACTGCAAATCAGCGTTTTACGTAGAAACAGTTTTAGGTCATTTTCAAAGCAGTTTTTTTTTTTTTTTTTTTTTTTTTTTTTACTGATTTGCACTTATGTTTAACCACTTAAAAGTGTACTTTTTAAATTTCCTCTGTAGTGGTCATTGGGACTTACATTTTGATCTGATGCAGAAGGGAAACACAAAATACATAAAGAAAATAGCTATACCATGTCCCGTTGTCCCTATAAAGGACATTTGATTAAAAAGAGACAAAAAGTATTTTTGAAGAAAAAAAAAAATCCTTGGGACATGTTTTTTTCATCTCATAGACTTACTTTATTTCAAAATTACTGAAATGATCAAACTTTAGTTTTCCTGGGTTATGGGATAGTTATCCTGAGAGGATATGGAACATTTTGAGTGGGTGAAGTTTGAGAAATAAGTGTTGTGTAAGTGTTGGACTGTGGTAGCCTAGTGGGTAAGTTACTGGACTATGGACCACAAGGTCCAGAGTTCAAATCCCACCGGTGCCAAGCTGCCACTGTTTGGTCCTTGAGCAAGACTGTTCACCCACATTTGCTTGGATTGTAAGACTGTACCAATTGTAAGTCGCTCTGTATAAGGGCATATGCTGTAAATGTATCATTTTTATTTTTCATATATCTCTCTGGCACCCTAATGACCCTGTTTAGGTTAGAACAAAGCACAGAGTGATTATTTTTTTAAACATAGAAACTGATCAGTGTGCTGCCATGACACAGCAATAATCCATAGAGGGATATTTACATTCTGTTGTGCTGGTAGGTTGGGAGCTATTTGTAACGCCTCTACAACTCACATACAAGTGAATCTTTCGTTCTCATGGTGAGTTGCCATTCTTATTGCTTACATCTAACGTTGTGAGTAGTGATGCACTGATTGCAATTTTTTTGGGCCGTTCTGATTTACATCATACAGATCATTTTTGTTCCACTTTTCTTTTAAAGGTAACTTCTTCATTGTTAAAGAAAGATAGCAGCAGCTGCTGGCTTGTCTGACTCTGCACTCTCAGCAGAGCTAGTTTTAGTCTTAGTCAGATTCCATATTCAGTGAGGTGATGCTGTTTTAAATGTCTTATTAAATGAGTTTTTCTTAGTGTTATCGGAGTTGTTCCTCCGCGGCTTAATTTCTCCATGCATACTGCAGACAGCAGTCGCTCCCTGTCAAGAACTAGAATGCTGAAAACATGGCCGTGACCTAAATAACACTATATCTCTACTGCTCCCTTACTAGTACTGCGTTATATAGGAAGAGACTCTTTAGTGCACTAAGTAGTAGTACTGAAGCACAACTGAAATCTAACACTTCCGTGTCATCAGCATGTGTCAACACCCATTTGTCTAATAAATACAAACACAGTTTAAAGCTCGAACTGGTTTTTGTTTGTTGCTGTTTTGTGCTGCTGTCGCTGTCATTCGGTGCATGTGCGACTAAATGTGACCGGCACAGAATCGGTTATATGAGCCCATTCTTGTCACTGGCCGATTGATCGGTGCATTGCTCTCTAGTTATGATCAGGTGCTTCTTCAAGACAAGAGATTTACTTTTATGTTGGCAGACATATTCAGAGTGACTTGCGTTTGAAAAAGGATACAGTCAAAGCACTCAATCAAATGATCCTACTCAAGGACTGTTATTGGGAATTAAAGCTTCAATTTCTGGTCAGTAGTTTGGCACTGCTACCCTAGTTTCTGTTTAGGAGCTAGATTGAAGCTGGATTCTGTCACTCTGTTTAAATAAGTTTATAATTGCTATCTAAAATAGTAGTACCCTTTGTCTTGGATCTGTTTCACGTTCATGTTTGTCATTGGATGGTGAGAGAGGGATGTCATTGGTGCTTGCAGGAGCTGATTATCTTAGTCATCGCACTATTTCGGGCTCATGCTGATTAATTTGAAGGTTTCTTCTGTTTTGTCTTTATATGCATACTTGAATTGCTCAGATTGAATAATTTCATATAAAACTTGTGGCTTTCTCCTCAGCATGACCACAAGCTTAATCTTCTCTCAGAGTTACCAGTTTCACTGAGAATTACCTTGCAGATTTTGGGCTCCTCACTGTTTCCTACAACTCTCAATCTGTCTCACTCATGCTGTCATCGGTGTGTATGGGTGTTACTGTTTAGGGATGCATTACTGTCTGTGGACCATCTGTGTCCATAAGCATATCTGTACCACCCTGTATTACCTGGTGTCATAAGCACATGCACACAGACAGTTAGACACACGTGCACACACACTCACTGTTGTGTCTTAGGAAGTCTGTATTTCTGGGTTCATTTTCATACCCATGCTGATTCTGCTCCTGTGCAGTCAGTTGTGTGAAATGCACTTTTGTCTGTTGACACTAATGGAGCAATCTCTGTGTAGGATTATAAGAATTCCATGATAAATTCATAGTGATAGGACTGTTGAGTGACAGGTTAAGATGGTGCACATTTTGACTTTAGTTCTCTTTTATATTGATGTTCTGTATTTTAAAAGTATATTTATAAATGTCATGAACATTTACCTTCGAAAAATGAATTGCTATGAAAGAGATTTCTTCGACCACAGAAAATTTTCCTCTAACATTGTAAAAAATTTATCTTTCAGAAAGTGAAAAAGACCTACATTTTATGGTTTTACTTGGACTTAAAAGGTAAACGTTAAGCTGGACCGGACAGCAGAGACGAATGCAGATTCCCAGAGAACAAACAGAGCATAGGGAGAAAAGGTTTTAACTAGCAGGTGAATTTACACAAGGGGTTTAAATAGCAGAGGATCTAATTAAGAAATTGCTCGACAGGTGAGAGGAATTGGTAATTTTACGTAGGTCTAAAATTAAATTCCAAAAGCAGTTGTAATAAACTTCTTATGGTAATAAGTTAGGAAGTGATTGAAAAAGATTAAGGAAGTCTTGTATTCTTGTAGTTCTGAGTAGCGGTCAACCAATTAATGGCATTTTGAGGTAATTGGCATCGGCCGATGCCTATGCTCATAAGGCTGATATTAAAAAATACTAGAGAAAATACAGAGAAACTTTTGTTTGCCTGCATCACAACTTGCAGCTCACACTGGAACTACGAAGTGACTAAAAACAAAGAGATGCTAAGAAAAAATTGAGTGAAGGAGGGGCATTTATGAGAAGATGAAAACTTGTTTAAAGAATTGCAACTTGCTGTTAAGTGTGATGGGGATTAAAAACAAGAAGATGAGGCTACCATGTGCACTACTCTAACATTGTTTATTTATTTATTTTTTACTACACATTGTGTTTTTTCCCCAGAAACAAGAACTAATAAATGCTGTTAGTAATTGCGATTATTGTTCAGTAGGACTGTGGTGGCCTAGCGGTTAAGGTACTGGACTCTGGACCAGAAAGTCCAGGGTTCAAATCCCACCTCTGCCAAGCTGCCATTGTTGACTCCTTGAGCAAGACCCTTAACCCACAATTGCTTGGATTGTAAGACTGTACCAATTGTAAGTCGCTCTGGATAAGGGCGTCTGCTAAATGCTGTAAATGTAAATGTAAAATGTTTACATTTATTTTGTAGGCATAGAAAAGACAGTGGAAACAGAAACAGTTCATTTATAGGTTAAATAAATGTTTACTTTAAGTTCAGCAATTTTGTCTCATTTTTATTGTTAGTTTTATCAGTTTAAAATTTTTTATATCGGCATAATATATCGGCCATCAGTCACCCTGCTGGTCGACCACTACCTCTGAGCATCTGACTGAGCCTTGATACAGTTTGTACAGTTTTGGGCTGACCAACACTGGCTGAGCGTGATATTAATTAAATTAGTTTGTTGTGTCTCTGCCAACTCTGATGCTCCTTGCTGAATTGCTGAGTAGCAATTTGCTGCCTTTGTCAGGTTCCTCTATCCCCGCACACTTTCTGGGCCAAATGCCCTGTAAATGGATTTGTCGCTATTCACTTAGCCATAGCAATGTCATATCCTTCTCCTTTTAAAGCAATTTCTAGATTTTTCTGTCCAGCAGTGTGTTGAAAAGATGCTGTAGCTTCAGAGTTAAAGTAGCAAGCTGTAAGAAGTAATGTCCTGGTCTTATGTAAGAAAGTCTATAACCAGTGCATTGACTATAAAAGGGACCCTTGGGCAGTTTTGCTCCATGGCTATTCAGTTTTCCAATGTCTACAACCCCAAATCAGAAAACTTTGAGACGATATGGAAAATTCAAATAAAGAAACAAAAATTACATTGATTTTTAATTAATTGTAATCAGTATGAACCCAATATATTTCATGTTTTTTCTGGTCAACTTAATCTCATTTGGTAATATACATCATTTCTTGCTTTTCAAGCCTACAACACATTCCAAAAAAGTGGAACAGGGGCAATTTAGGGCTAGTAATGAGGGGAATAAACAACTAAATAATGTGATTTCAAACAGGTGACTATGAACATGATTTGGTATAAAAGCAGTATCCATAAAAGGTTGAGTCTTTGAGGAACAAAGATGAGCACAGGATCTCAAGTTTATGAACAGATGTCTAAGAAAGTTATTGAAATGTTTAAAACCAATGTTTCTCGAAGAAAGACTCGAAGGGATTTGTGTATTTCAGTTCTAACCTTTTCTGATTTGGCTTGTTTTGCATTTTCTTGTTGAAAGATGCCATCTTGAAGGTAACTTATGTTTCTCTCAAACCTCCGTGTACTCTTCTGCATAAAACTACTTTTCACAGAAGCGTAAATGACCTTAAAAAGTGCACGGATGTCCCTGGAAAAGATACCATCTTGTTGGCGGAATATGTTGCTCTCAAATCTCAGTATACTTTTCTGCATTAATGCTGCCATCACATAAGGGTAAATTACCTTTGCCAAGGGCACTGACTCGACCCCATACCATGACAGATCCTGGCTTTTGGACTTGTTCCTAATAACAGTCTGGATGTTCCTTCTTGTCTTTGGCCTGGGGCATGTGGCACATTGGTAGCACATCTGTCCACAATTCGTTTCCACTGTGTGATGCTCAGATGGACAAACTCCGATGCCTCAGAGCCCAGATAAGTTGACACCACTTCTGGACGTGGTTAACATAAGGTTTCTTTTTTGCACAGTAACATTTTAAGTGGTTGTGAACAGTGCTTTAGTGCTTGCCAAATGTTTGCCAAAGTATCTATCAGTTATTGATGAATGACGGTTCATGATGCAGTGCCATCTGAGGGATCAGAGATCACGGCTCTTCAGTTTAGGCTTGTGCCCTTGGCCTATGAGAACTGAAATCCTTGAATCATTTAATGATATTATGCAGTGTAGAGGGAGGAATATGCAAATCCCTTCCAATCTTTTTTTTGAGGAACATTGTTTTTAAACATTTTAATAATTTTCTTATGCATTTGTTGACAAACTGTGTACCCATCTTTGCTCCTCAAAGACTTTCAGCTTTTCGTATGTGCTGCTTTTGTACCAAATCATGTTTACAATCACCTAATGACACCATCTAGTTGAAATCACATCACATTTACCTTATTATTAGCCCTAAATTGCCACCATCCAAATTTTTTTGGAATGGGTTGCAGGCTTGAAATGCAGGAATGGATGTTTATTAAAAAAATTAATCAAGTTGGCCAGAAATAACATAAAATATCTTGAAGTGATACTGCCGTCAATTAAATAAAAGTCAAAGTAAATGTAAGGAATACTACATTTTTTTGTTGTTGTTGTTATTTTAAATTAGCATTTTCCATATCATCCTAACTTTTTCGTAATTGGACGTCGTAGAATGTCCAGTTTTAGAAGGATTGATGGAATGGTTAAAGATTTCCTTGCTTTTTCTTGTTGTTTGGTGGTGTTCATTGTACTTGCTCGCCTTCATGACTTCTTCACGTTTGTTGGTTTGAGGTAATCTTTGCCATTGGGCATCTGTAACTCCTCTGTTATCCCACGTAGCACCTAAACATTCCACTCATACTCAGTTGCAATTGGCTGCAGGACTATCCGAACCACTAGCTCCCACTATAATCAATGGCAATCCAAATAGCATTTAATCTGAGAAGTTGAATTTCAGTCTTAGTACAAAGTATCTGCATAACAGTCGAAGTAAATGGCATTCTGAATTCCGCTCCACCTACATCATCCACTTCCCTCCTACCAACGAGTAACCTAAACTTTTATTTTATTTTTAGTGGTAAAGTATTGCAGCCTTCTATCATTCCAGAATGTGAGAGCCAATTAGCCAAAATGAAAGAGAGTCTGTATTCATCTGGCTGCTCCAGTTGAACTCCTTACCTCAGCTCTAATTCATCTTTTTTGATGCTTCTACTTAGACTGATTGGATGTACCACAGCTGCTGGGGTTTGTTAACAGTTGTGATGTGTGGCAGAATGTGAACTTTTGGAAGTATGGCTCCATAACCTCTCTGTCCCTCCTATGTGTAGGCTCTGAGCCTTCTGGGGTGCTGCGATGACCAGCCAGGGTGGCAGCAATATGGACACATCTGGTCTCTCTGCTTCCTCGTCCTCATTCCTCCGGTCCTCAGGCCCGAAGTTAAATGTCCAGCGCTCGCTTTCCCGTGACACAATCACCATCCACTTCTCAACCCAAGGGAAGGAGGAGGAAGAGGAAGATGAAGACCTCTACGGGATGGCCATCTCATCCTCGGGTGTGGATGGAGACGATCAGGGTATAGTCACGGCTTTAGAAGCCAGTGAGGAGTTGCTATTTGAGGGCACAGGACCAGGTTCAGGAGTGAACCCTGTGTCATCTGCTATGACATCACCTTCAACAGTTGGCCATTCCATCAACTCAGCCCAAACCATCCAGCCATCATTCACGAGCCTGGCCTCCTCCTCTGTTTATAGCTCTCCTGCAAGCTCCTCCTGGCCCTCAGAGCACTGGCCCCAGCTTCCTCCACAAGCTACCTACTCTGCCTCTTCTACCTCCTCACCACTCAAGTCTTCAGTTGTGCACTCAAAGCCGTTCCTCAGCCTCGTCAGGTCTCTCTCCACAGATGTGGAGCCTCGTGATGGTAGATCCTCGGGACCTGCTACTCAACCCATGAGACATCGGCATCTCATGAAGACCCTGGTCAAGTCTTTGTCCACTGACACAGCCCATCCCGATCAAGACACCCTGTCTCATCGCCCACCCGAATCTCGCCGGAACTTGCTCCTATTTAAACCTTTTTCAAATCCGTCCATCCCGATCCCTGCTAGTGGTGACTCCAAGACTGCACCCTCTTCCCCCGTTGCTTCGCCTGATGGCCGGTCGTTCTTCAAAGTTCAGGAAGTGGAGGCACGTATTGAAGATACCAAAAGACGTCTCTCGGAGGTCATGTGTGAGCCCCTGCAACTGCTGAGCAAGATCATTGGCGAGGAGGGAGGGAATACCACCGCTGCCAATTCAGCGTCTGGCACAACAGGGGTATCCCACCAACCCAAAACCCTCTCATCTAGTGCGTCCGAGCTCTCCAGCCTAGCTGCTCTCAATGGCCACCTGGAGAACAAAAGTGACTATTGCATCAAAGAGGAAGATGACGCAGAGGGAGACAGTCCACCAGGGAAAGCTGCCTCCGTTTCAGTGCTCCCCAAGTCACCTTCACTAACTCTGGACAGGTGCTGTATGTCGGCCCTGGCCAAGCAAGAGGACGAGGAGTTCTGTGAGCTATACACTGAGGATTTCGAGCTGTGCACAGACACGGAGGCAGATGGTGACCCGACTGAATCAGCCCAACTTCAGCGAGCAAGTACAGCAGGTAGTGAGGAACCGACTGAGGGTGGAGAAGAGGAGGAGGAGGAGGAGGAGGAAGAAGAGGAGGCTCCGAGTGTTCCACATAATGGACTTATCCTGCTCATTTCTATTGTGTACGGCTACTTTGTGCTGCCACTACCCACATATATAGGTGGTGTTTTCTTAGGAATAGCTGCAGGCTTCATGTTGGCGATATTGGTGCTGTGGCTTTCAGCTCCCCGTCGCTCCCGCTGGGGTCCTCGCTTCAGTCGGTGTAAAAGAGAACTCTGGAATGGGATTCCTTTGGACATCAAAGAACCTGCAATTTATAAGGTAGATCGTGCTGCTGTCCCCCTGTCTTGTTTTGCTCTCAACATGTTAACAACAAACAATGTGACCTTATCTGGAGAGTTTGCAGCTGTTGTGCTGTCTAATTTTATTTAGCAGAATATCATTTTATTCTGCTAGCTTTTGCAGTTAGCGTTTTTCTTTACCTGTGAGCAGTAATAATGCAATTCATCATACAGAAAGAAAGCAAAAGCACAACAAACTCAGACCCATTCAGGTGACATCAAAGCCTTTTGAACAAACCCATATGTTCTTCCAATGCTATTAAAAGTGCTTAATCTAAACTGATTACTGCTTTTGATAGAAAGGATGATGGAAGATGGCGATTTTAGTGGGAAGTAAATTTGATGAGAAATGCTTTTGCTTTCATGATGGCAGATGCCTTAGTTTAGTGAAGCTCACCCAGCATTGTTACACATCAGTCACAGTTTTTCTTCCCTCAACTTCTATATGCTCTCAAAGCCACAACATATGTTTTCAAAGGCTAACCACAATATGTTTTGCAAGGAAGTGACATGCACTATATAGTAGGGGTGTAATGATGCATTCTGACACGATGCATTGTGATGCAAAAATGAGACGATGTGCATCGTCAACTTGGATTATGCGTTCTTGTTTATTATTCCATTTAATGGTTGCGGCACGGTGCCTCGGTGGGAGGGCAGCCACCTCACAACAAGGAAGGTCCTGGGTTCAATCCCAGAGTGGAGCTGCCTCTGTCCTTTCTGTGTGGAGTCTGCATGTCCTCCCCGTGACTGTGTGGGTTTACTTCGGGTACTCTGGTTTCCTCTCCCCAGTCCAAAGGCATGCGTATTAGGTTAATTGATTACACTAAATTGGCATTGATGTTTGTGTGTGTGTCTGGTCTGGTCTGGTCTGGTCTGGTCTATGGCTTTTTGACTGGAAAAAACCTCATACTATTCCATCTGGGATACTTCGGGTTCCTATGCGCTGTGGTGTGAAGGCACAACAAAGCGGGGTACAGTCCTTTTAGAACTATGAAAAATTTCCTCCGGTGCAAAAGTGTCTATTAAGTCTAGTAAATACACTTTGTTTTGAATTGCTATTTTTCAGAAATAACAAAGGAATATTTTCACTGAGTTATTTAATGTATGTTGAAGCCTCTGTTTCTAGTAATTTATTTTAAGTGCAGGGAACTAAAGTTATTTTTTTGTTTGTTTTTTTTGTTTTTTGTTTAAAAACTTCTTCAAGAAAATGTGCATTGTTTACACTTTAGAAATAAAAAATTTTAATAAAACTGATTTGTGAATTTACGTATCGTGAATCGAATCAAATCATGAGCAGAGTGTATCGTTGCACCCCTAGTGTCTGATGAAGTTAAAGTCATGGCTTTGTGTAAGTAACCAAGTCCTCAATCAAAGCTGCCGAAGCATTGTTTATGGACTGTTTTAGGAGGGCAGAGCAGAAAATTGAACAACTGACTTGTTGGAGTGGTGCTAACATATTGAGAGTACCTGAGGTTCAGTACAACCCATTCTACTGCCACTGTTTTCCTATGAAGATCTTCATAATAGCAGTGTCTGCATACTTGTGGCCATGTAGTGTAAATGTTTTTAAGTGCAAATACAAACACTTTTGATTGAGTTTTCGTGCAGACAAATTTGAGCTGTGTGCCTGCATGGGTTGTTTTGTAATGCTTTTTATGTGCTATATGTTATGTGAAGGGCTGGATGAACGAGATCTACAGCTATGACCCAGAGACATATCATGCCACGCTCACCCACTCAGTGTATGTGCGCCTTGAAGGTTCCGTGCTGCGCCTCTCCAAACCCAACCGCAACATTCCCCGCCGTGCCTCCTTCAACGAACCTAAACCTGATGTCACCTACGTCAGTCAAAAGATCTATGACCTAACTAACAGCAAGGTAGGATGCTAATAATGTCTTCTGCACAATCGTTTAATCTCAAACAGTGTGGTCTAACAATGAACCAAACCTAGTGTCTCCACTTGATATTGCACCGTCTTAAGCTTTGTTTTGATCCCACAGATTTACCTGGTGCCCCACAGTCTGGCCAGGAAACGTGTGTGGAACAAAAAATATCCCATCTGCATTGAACTGGCCAAACAGGATGACTTCATGTCCAAGAGAGACCGACCTGAAGCTGAGGAGGAAAAACTCTCGGCTTCTGGAGAAGACGCTGAGGGGGTAGAGGGTAGTGAAGAAACCAAGCGCTCCAGCACAGACCCGGTCCTGTACCTGTTCGGGAGGACTGGAAGGGAGAAGGAGGAATGGTTCAGGAGGATGTTGCTGGCCTCTAGGCTCAAAGCTGAGATCAAGAAGCCATCTGGCCTGATAGCATGTAAGACTAAGGCAACAGTGTTTCACATTCGACTCAGGTTTACATCTCCAAATCACTTCATTTGGAAAATGATTGGGCATGGTCGACTTTGCTTTTGTTTGACCTAGTTTGTGCAAAAGCTTCACTGTTTTCTCATTCCACAGCTTTCCCTCCTCCATGTGGCACCAGCTGCAGCCAGTCAGGCCCTCCGTCTCACAGCTGCAGCACCAGCCAGGGAAGTCTCGATGATGTGATGCAGTCTAAAGCGTGGCAGAAAGATGTCAAGCAGAAAGTACTGGATTACAACGTCTACATGGCTAAATATATCAGTCAGACTTCAGGGAGCCCCAAGGCCAGCCCACTTCACAGTACAGACAGCAGTCCGAGAACCATAAAGAAGGTACTGTGTGATAAATATTCATTCACTGCCTTTAACTGACCATTATTTTTGTCTGTAAAGATACAGCTACAGTGAGGCAAAAAAGTATTTAGTCAGCCACTGATTGTGCAAGTTCTCCTACTTAGAAAGATGAGAGAGGTCTGTAACTTTCATCATAGCTACACTTCAACTACGGGAGACAAAATGAGAAAAAAATCCAGGAAATCACATTGTAGGATTTTTAAAGAATTTAATTGTAAGTCATGGTGGAAATTAAGTATTTGGTCACCCTTAAAAAAGCAAGATTTCTGGCTCTCTCAGACCTGTAACTTGTTTTTTGAGAAGCTCTTCTGTCCTCCACTCGTTATCTGTATTAATGGCACCTGTTTGACCTCCTTATCTGTATAAAAGACACCTGTCCACAACCTCAAATAGTCAGACTCCAAACTCAACCATGGCCAAGACCAAAGAGCTGTCGAAGAACACCAGGAAGAAAATTGTAGACCTGCACCAGGCTGGGAAGAGGCAATAGGCAAGCAGGTTGGTGTGAATAAATCAACTGTGGGAGCAATTGTAAGAAAATGGAAGAGATACAAGACCATTGATAGTCTCCCTTGATCTGGGGCACCATGCAAGATCTCATCCCGTGGGGTCAAAACGATAATGACAACGGTGAGCAAAATCCCAAAAATACACGGAGGGACCTGATGAATGACCTGCAGAGAGCTGGGACCAAAGTAACAAAAAGACTACCATCAGTAACACACTACGCTGAGAGGGAGTCAGATCCTGCAGTGCCAGGCGTGTCCCCCTGCTTAAGCCAGTACATGTCCAGGCCCATCTGAAGTTTGCCAGAGAGCATATGGATGATCCAGAAGAGGATTGGGAGAATATCATGTGGTCAGATGAAACCAAAATAGAAATTTTTGGTAAAAACTCAACTTGAGGAAGAAGAATGCTGAATGGCGTCCCAAGAACACCATATCTACCGTGAAGCAGATATGGTGGAAACATCATGCTTTGGGGCCGTATTTCTGCAAAGGGGACAGGACGACTGATCCGTGTTAAGGGAAGAATGAACGGGGCCATGTATCGTGAGATTTTAAGCCAAAACTTCCTTCCCTCAGTGAGAGCATTGAAGATGGAACGTGGCTGGGTCTTCCAGCATGACAATGATCTCAAACACACTGCTCGGGCAACGAAGAATTGGCTCCGTAAAAAGCATTTCAAAGTCCTGGAGTGGCCTAGCCAGTCTCCAGACCTCAACCCCGTATAAAATTTGTGGAGGGAGTTGAAAGTCTGTGTTGCCCCAAAACATCACTGCTCTAGAGGAGATCTGCATGGAGGAATGGGCCAAAATATCAGCTACAGTGTGTGCAAACCTGGTGAAGACTTACAGGAAACGTTTGGCCTCGGTCATTGCCAACAAAGGTTATCTTACAAAGTATTGAGTTGAACTTTTGTTATTGACCAAATACTTATTTTCCACCATATTTTACAATACAGTTCTTTAAAAAATCTACAATGTGATTCCCTGGATTGTTTTTTCTCATTTTGTCTCTCATAGTTCATAGTGTACCTATGATGAAAATTACAGACCTCTCTCATCTTTCTAAGTAGGAGAACTTGCACAATCAGTGGCTGACTAAATACGTTTTTGCCCCACTGTACATCCACTTCTCCCTTTGTAAACTCAAATGTCCTGGTCTCAAATGCATGCAAGAATTGCTTGTAGGCCGACGAATTCAGAACTAAAACGGCCTACTTCTCCTTAATCGCCGAGCTGTTCGTGCTCCTCATATCACTACTAGAGGTGACCAACTGTCGTATCATCACACCAATCATCATCACACCAGCAGTTGTTACAGTGTGTCACTCCACAACAAAGGCAGGATTGAAGTGCTCACCACGAGGCCTCCATACCGGAACCTGACCATCATCAGATGGTAATCAACAGACCATCATCAGAACTTTCGTCGCTAAATACAACAAGGTTCAAGTCCAGAGCAGTCCAAGTTTCTCTTTCATGACACCACTGGAAACGAAGCCGATGGTGGCTGGCTGTCAATGGCAGGAAATGTAATTTGTCATTGGTACCTTGGCAAATTTATCCTTTTTTCGCTAAGCGTCTGCAGATGGTCCGGGCAGAGACAGGGGAGTGTAGTGAAGGTGCCACCTGTGTCTGGATGGAGGACAGTGAAACTGTGGGAGCTGGTTGTGCTTGTCGTTGGATTAAATATTGATATCGCACACTCCTACTATACCGTTATTTGATGAGTTTGCTCAATATACCCAGTTAGACCAGTTCAGTATGGATAATAAGCTCGTGTAAAGGCATATTGTACTGGTAGGCATCACTTCACATCCACGGTATGTTCTGTGAAATTGTGCATTATGTAATCTTGGCTTTGTCCGAACACCATATTGTATACCTTACTTATTTCGTACATATTATCAGATAGTGTTTCGGAATTGACTAAATAGCCAAGATACTGTGCACATTCAGTACTGTTGTGTCCAATCCATTGCTGTGCTGCGCTGGGACTTCCTCAAATGTTCCACAGTTTGCACGCAGATCCCTTGTAAAAAATGGCATATACCTATGCACACTTGCCATTTTTGCTTCTTTGTCTGTGTGCTGGTTTGTCCCCACATGCTGGTTCAGCTGGCTGCACGCTGATAATGCATCTTACAAGGTAACATATGGATTAAGCAGGTTAATAACCTTAATAATAAGGATAATAACCTTATTGGACTACATACGTATGTGCCATTGGACGTTCTGCTGCGTGTACCTGTAATCATCTTTATCTTACTCAATTTTACATTGAAAAATTCTGCCATTGCCCTTTTTTTTTCAAAGACTGCCTGCTTGTTGAACTTGGTGTTCAGTTTTATTTATTGTTCATCATTAGTTTCACATTTATTTAAAGAGCTTTCACCTTGAACTTGTTTAGAAGCTGTTTGTAGTCATTATTAATTGTGGATGCAAAGTGACAGCGTGTCAAGAAAGTGAATGTGCCTATGACGTGTGAAAGATGCCATCAGCAGTGTTACAAATATTCTTTTTTTTTTTTACTGTGTGTGCCACCACTACCCCCTTAGATATGCTGTTATCTACTGCCATTAGTCTCTTGTTGATTTCGACTATGGTATTAATTATTGTTGTAGTGTCTCTGCATGAAATAATAAGAAAATTGTTTAGAATGTAGGTGATTCATAATTGATTTTTCAATCAGAAACCGTCTTTGCTGTAACTTGATGTTCCAAACTGATATGCTAACTGATTGGGTTTAATATTTAAAGGTGTCACTTTATGGTCATTTTTGTGGGGTCATCTTTTTTTTTTAAACCTCAAATCAAATGCAAGTATCAGTATTGTTCAAAGATATGACTAACTGAACATCCCTGTGTTGCCCAAAGCTTCCAGTTTTTGTATTCTTTCAAATTAAATTGGTCTGCCAAAGATCTTCATTTTGATTTACTTTCAGTTTCCAGATGTCCTTGGCACAGAGGTTGAGTCTGAGGCCTGGGTCAATGCCCTCCTGGGTCGCATCTTCTGGGACTTTCTCAGGGAGAAGTACTGGGCTGATGCTGTGTCCAAAAAGATCCAAATGAAGTTAAGTAAAATCCGGGTAGGTGCATCATCCCTTATTGAGCAAGTAGTTCTTTTAGGTATTGGTTGCTTCTGGCCTAAAACTGATCTTTTAATCTTAAAGCTGCCATACTTCATGAATGAGTTAACACTGACCGAGTTGGACATGGGCATGTCTATTCCCAAGATCCTTAGGGCCTCTAAACCATCAGTGGATCATCAAGGTAAGCATTTGCCTATTATAATTGCATTCCCATATGTATGAATTTGTTGATTTGAAGTCAGACTTACTTCAACAGTGTTTTTTTCTTTTTCAATGGAGCATTTTCTCAAAGCAGCTTGTGTGGCTTAGGTGGTATATGTAAGAATTAAATCATCCAGTTAATAAGTTACCGTAATGGTTTAAAAACAGAAAGTATATATTGTGTATTTTATCTTCTAACCTAAAGTGTTTCTTTAAACAGAACCTAGTGCAGGTAAATCAGTTTGATTTTTAAAGTGTTTGTAACCTTTTTATAGATATAGTATTGATGTAACCTTGCTCCTGCTGTGAATAACCATTGATGCTGATGCGACGTTAAATAAAGAAACAAACATTTTGACTGGAAGGTCCTGGATAAAGTTACAGCTTGGGTCCTTGTCCGAAAATTGCATTGACGCATCGCCAGTTGTAATTCGCTCTGGATAAGTGTATCTGCCAATGATGTTTTACGTTTTTTTATGTGGGGTTTTGGGTGACGCAATGGACTAAATATGCAAACTTACTGCCGCAGTGTGCTGGGTTGGCATCCAGATAGTACAACTTTTTATATTAGAGATGCACTGCTGGATCGGCCAGTGACCAGCCGGTCAGTTTCATGTAACTGATTCTGTTCCGGTCACATTTAGCTACTCTTGTGCATCACATGACATCACAAAAACACACTGCGTTCACTAACATTAATTCACAATTAAATTCTGCTTTAAACACAGTTCGAGCTTTAAACAGTTATGAGACGGAACGGTGCTGACACATGCTGATTACACGGAAGTGTTAGATTTCAGTTGGGCTCCAATGCTGCTATTTAGTACACTAAATAGTCTCTTCCTATATAATGCAGTACTAGTGAGGGAGCAGTGATCTAGTGTTAGGTCAGTTACAGCCATGTCTCCGGCATTCTTGAAAAACAGCATCACCTCACTAAAGCTAGCTTTGCTGAGAGTGCAGAACCAGACACAAGCCAGCAGCTGCTGCTATCTTTTTTTAGCAGTACGTTTCCATTAAAAGAAAAATAATGCAATCAGTGCATGTCTAGTTTATATGTAAGTTGATCAGAATGGATTTTTGTCTTTATAAATAGGGAATGGATGTGCCACATAGCAAAATGTTTTGTCATAGCAGTAAGGAAGGCAGCTACCTGAAATAAAACTTCTGTGGTCTGGGAGAGGAGCTGTTCTGCTACGCTTCAAAACTGGCCCTTATTAAGCAGCACTACGAGATAACATGCAGCCTTGCAGCTATGATTCTCCCTCACCATTCTTAGAGCTGCCTGCAGAGCTCAAAGGCTAATTTTCCGTTGGCTCAGAGGCATCTGAGATCTGCCCTTTGGCTGGCTCAGGGGGAGGGAAGTATGCTTTGTGACAGTGAAGGCTTGATGGGTTGCCTCAATTAGAATGGAACATAAGGGGAAGCAGTGTGACGCATCACAAAAGGAGTGCCTACTTGAAGCCAGAAGGAGGGTGCACTAGAGAAACAAGCTGAGTTTGTAGCATCAGAGGCAATGGATGAGTGCCTGTGAACAGCATGCTGATGCTGGACCACCAGTTACTATTTGGGTGGGAGATCATTCTCAGCACTGCAGTGACACTGTGTTGGTTTTCTGTTAGTGTGTTGAGCTGGTGAAGTTGGATCAACACGGCAGTGCTGCTGGAATTTTTAAACACTGTTCACTCTCTGTGAACTCCATTAGACATATCCACCATATTGCTGCAGCTTGTCAATGTGAAGTCAGAGACAGTAGCTCATCTATTTTTGCACAGTTTGTGTTAGTCATCCTCTAATCCTTCCTCAGTGGTCACAGGACGCTGCCTACAGGATGCTGGAGGCTGGACGTTTTTGGTTGGTGGATTATTTTCAGTCCAGCAGTGACACTGAGGTGTTTAAAACTCCAGCAGCACTGCTGTGTCTGATCCACTCATACCAGCACAACACACACTAACACACAACCACCACCACCATGTCAGTGTCAGTGTCAGTACAGTGCTGAGAATGATCCAGGTGGAGGATGAATAACACAAGTGAAGCGCATTTCTCAGTAAAGGGACAATCTCTATTCTGTAGAAGCTTGCATCGCTGAAAAGAAATGGACAGGGCCACAAGTTGTACGAGGCATTTACTGTTCTATGGTCTTCCCCTCTTTGTGTAGAATGACGAGAGTCTGGAGAATTGGGCAGGACCAATGCACAGATCAGATACACTTATGTTCACTTGAATGGCATGGATGGCCTTTCAAATTGCACCACTCAGGAACCTTGTGTAGTTAGTAGTTTAACCATAATATTTTTGGATTAAACGTTCAAGTGGTCTTAGTATTACAGCATCTTCATCTTTTTGACATGGTATCTCCCTGTGTTTAAGAAGTTGAGTCTAGTTTATCATTGTTCTTCCCATCTAGGCCTGTGGTTTGACTTGGAAATCTCTTACACTGGTTCATTTCTGATGACTCTGGAGACTAAGATGAATTTGGCCAGGCTTGGGAAGGAGGGAGAAGGCCTTGGAGAGCAAGGAAAAGAGGGGTAAGAACATGGGGAGTGCAACTGAAAAGCATTTCTAATTATGTTTCTATTGGCACATCATGATAATTCAAAATGAGCTGTTTATATATGAAGAAAATCTAAAGGCCATTTATCAAAAATGCATTTAGTTTTCCCACATTTTTTTTTCTAAACTTCAGATTAATCCCTTTTTGCATGCATCTTCCTTGTCTCTTGATCTGCCATTATTCTTTTTTTCCTTTGCATATGTGGAAACGACCCTGTGTGGATGGACTGCTAATGGTGAGTTGAGCTTTGCACACTGCCCATCTCTAAAAATCCTTCAATTCCAAACCCATTGTTAACCCACCAGTTTGTAAAACACCACTCACTCTTGCACTATAATCATGACAGTAGCTGTAACATCTCCCTGTAGCTGTAACCCCTTGTACATTTTAAATTTAACGTGGTAATTTACACAGTACAGGTATGTGTATGTTTGTTCGCTTTGAGAACTGAAGTCTTTAGAATTATAATACATTATAAAGGAGGTAAAAATCTGTCTTTTAGCTCTGGACATTATGGCTGTAAACAGACTCAAAACTGTACAGTGCTGCCCGATGTAGGATGTTACAGTGTACAGTACTGTACTGAACTCTGATTATCACATTTTACTTAATAATTGTAACAGATTCCTATGTTAATTGCTTATTTATGTACTGGCAGTGTATTATTATTGTTTTGTTTCCTCTGCCCAACTGGTCACACAAGCCTATCCATTACATTGTTTGTAATACTGTCTGTCGATGTAGTTTTGTATTCTGTCAAACAAAAGTATCGGCTGTTTCAATCGCTCATCAATCACTTATGTTTTCAGTGGTATCTCTGACTCATTGACATTTCATTTGCAGGCTGTTTTCTTATGAAAATACCCTTTGTATTTACATTACAGTAGCATAAAAAGACCTTGACCTTGGTAAGGTCTGGTCAACATCCATTTCGGACAACGACGTTTCATAGAATGTAATACAGACCATAAACGGCACATACAGTGGTGGGAAAAAGTGTTTGCCCCCTTCCTGATTTACTATTTTTTTGCAAATCTGTCAACATCAAACCACTTTAAATATTAGTCAAAGACAACACAAGTAAACACAAAATGCAGCTTTTAAATGAAGGTGTTTATTATTAAGGGAGAAAAAAAATCCAAACCTACATGGCCCTGTGTGAAAAAGTGATTGACCCCCCCACCCCTAATTACTGGTTGGGCCACCCTTAGCAGCAACAACTGCAACCAAGCGTTTGTGATAACTTGCAGTGAGTCTTTTACAGTGTTGTGGAGGAATTTTGGCCACTCATCTTTGCAGAATTGTTGTAATTCAGCCACATTGGAGGGTTTTTGAGCATGAACAGTCTTTTTAAGGTCATGCCACAGCATCTCAATAAGATTCGGGTCAGGACTTTGACTAGGCCACTCAAGTCTTTATTTTGTTTTTCTTCAGCCATTCAGAAGTAGGCTTGCTGGTGTGTTTTGGATCATTTTCCTGCTGCAGAACCCAAGTTTGCTTCAGCTTGAGGTCATGAACAGATGGCCGGACATTTTCCTTCAGGATTTTTTGGTAGAGGGCAGAATTCATAGTTCTATTAATCACAGCAAGTCTTCCAGGTCCTGAAGCAGCAAACCAGCCCCAGACCATCACACTACCACCCCCATATTTTATTGTTCCTATAATGTTCTTTTTCTGAAATGCTGTGTTACCTTTACACCAGATGTAATGGGACACACACCTTCCAAAGAGTTCAACATTTGTCTCGCCAGTCCACAGAATATTTTCCCAAAAAAGTTGGGGATCATCAAGATGTGTTCTGGAAAACCTGAGACGAGCTTTAATGTTCTTTTTGCTCAGCAGTGTTTTTCGTCTTGGAACTCTGCCATGTAGGCCATTTTTGCCCAGTTTCTTTCTTATGGTGGAGGCATGAACAATGACCTTAACTTGGGCAAGTGAGGCCTGCAGTTCTTTGGATGTTGTTGTGGGGTCTTTTGTGACCTCTTGGATGAGTCGTTGCTGCACTTTTGGGGTAATTTTGGTCGGCCATTCCTGGGAAGATTCACCATTGTTCCATGTCTTTGTGGATAATGGCTCTCACTGTGGTTTGCTGGAGTCCCAAATCTTTAGAAATGGCTTTATAACCCTTTCCAGACTGATAGACCTCAATTACTTTCTTTCTCAATTGTTCCTCAATTTTTGGATCTCGGCATTATGTGTAGCTTTTAAGGATCTTTTGGTGTACTTCACTTTGTCAGGCAGGTCCTATGTAAGTGATGTCCTGATTTGAGAACAGGTGTGGCAATAATCAGGCCTGGGTGTGGCTAGAGACAGTGAACTCAGGTGTGATAAACTATAGTTAAGTTATATTTTAACAAGGGGGGGGAAATCACTTTTTCACACAGGGCCATGTAGGATTGGATTGTTTTCTCCCTTAATAATAAACACCTTTATTTAAAACTGCATTTTGTGTTTACTTGTGGTGTTTTTGATTGATATTGAAATTGGTTTGATGTTCCGAAACACTTAAGTGTGACAAACATACAAAAAAATAGGAAATCAGGAAGGGAGAAAACACTTTTTCACACCATTGTACCTGTACTGGAACTGCGGTGGTACAGTGTTAAGGTACGGACCATAGACCAAAAGACCACAGGTCTGCCCAAGCTGCTACCGTTGGGACCTTGAGCAAGACCCTTTATTAACCCATAATTGCTTGGATTATACCTTTAAGACTATATCAGTTGTTAGTCGCCCTGTGTAAGAGGGTCTACTCAATGACTAGATGTAAATGTAGTGCAATTCCCACTCATCTCGCATGTAGACAAAAGTCGATACGTCACAGGATGTGCTGACACTTACTTAGGCAAGTGGTTTGAAACAATGTCTCAGTGAAGAAACCACAGAAGGAGCTCAAAGTAAAAAATACTATATGCTATAGGAAAGTTTGACTAGACCTGTGGTTTGTGGTCTATGAGACAAAAACAAACATTCAAGGTGGGTTTCGCCACTTTTAAGTGTGATGGAGGACTGCTAAGTCTCTGAGAACCTAATTTGTACTTCATGTAGTTTTTCTCTCTCAAGAAACTACAACCAGAATTTCCTTTATTTTTGTATAGTATACTCACCTAAACCTAAGTTCATCAATCAACCATAACATCAAAATCACCTCCTTGTTTCTACACTCATTGTCCATTTTATCAGCTTCACTTACCATATGGAAGCACTTTGTAGTTCTACAATTACAGACCATGGTCCTTCTGTTGCTGTGCATGCTGGTGGTAGATCATTCCCAGTGACACTGATGTGGTGGTGGCATTTTAGTGTGTGCTGCACTGGTACGAGTGGAGCAGACACGCAAGTGCTGTCAGAGTTTTTAAACACTATGCCCTTTCACAGTCCACTCTATTAAACACACTTACCTTGTTGGGCCACATTGTAGATGTTAAGTCAGAGGCAGTAGCTGACCTGTTGCTGTACAGTGTATTGGTCATTCTCTTGTCCTTCTTTAGAGGTTACAGGATGCCACTCGTAGGATGCTGTTGGCTTTATAGGTTTGGTTGGTGGACTGTTTTCAGTCTAGCAGCGACACTAAAGTGTTTAAAAACTCCAGCAGCACTGCTGTGTTTGATCCAGTCATATCAGCGCAACACACATCAACACCACCACCACCAAATCAGTGTCTGTGCAGTGCTGAGAATGATCCAGCACTCAAATAGAACCTGATCTGTGAGGGTCCTGTGGGGGTTTTAAAGATCAAAGAACAGGGTGAAAGACAAATTATGGAGAGCAAGTGATGGACAACAGTCTGTAAATGTAGAACTACAAAGTGTACCTACACGGTATGTGGAGCTGAGAAAATGGACAGTGGGTGTAGGAACAAGGTGTCCTCTGCAGCACTTGAAACAGAACGTTTAACAAACAAGCTGTTTTAATTGTTTGTGAAGTGCATTAGCTTCTTTTCAAAGCCCAAGCCTAAATAAATGAGTCACCAGGGGGCTGCAGGGGTTGGATGTGTGAATAACCCGAGCTGGTACTGGTAATCCCCAGTGAAAGCTCATAGATAAATGTGTGGCTCTGCAGCGTTTGAAAATGTGCAACTAAATCTGCAGAAGCCAGTTTTTGGATTAGTAATATCTTAGATCTTTTCATGTATTATGTGTCTTGGCAATATGAGCTGAATGTTGAACAGAAGGTTATGAGTTATGAGTTATTTTATTCTGCATGTGTGTGTTTGATAGGTCCAGACCACGTGCATACTGCCTGGCTGACAGTGATGAGGAGTCGTCCAGTGCTGGATCATCTGATGAGGAGGATCCGGTAGAAGTACCTGAAATGCCTGGGACAGAAGGGTATGTGCAGCAGGAGCTGTCTTGTGTGCGTTTGTTTTATGTATTCTTAAAATATGTAGCTGGACAATGAATCAGTGGAATGAATGATGGAACTGAGGTGTTGCAGCACTTAAGGTTCTGGGTCCAGTCAAACCTCTGATAAGCTGCCACTGCCTCTAAACAACAATTGCAAGGATTGTAAGACTACATCAGTCTGAGTGCCTGCTAAGGACTAAATACAGTGGTATGAAAAAGTTTGGGCACCCCTGATAATTTTCATGATTTTAGTTCATAAATCATTGGTTGTTCAGATCAGCAACTTGAGTTAAATATATCATATAGCAGATGAACACAGTGATATTGAGGAAGTGAAATTGAAGTTTAATAGGATTTACAGAAAGTGTGCAGTAATTATTCAAACCAAAATTAGGAAGGTGCATAAATTTGGGAAACCTCCGAAAACAGAAAAAATTACATCAATATTTAGTAGATCCTCCTTTTGTAGAAATAATAGCCGCTAAACGCTTCCTACAGCTTCCAGTCTGGATTTTTCTGGTTGAAGGTGCTTTGGACCATTCTTCTTTAGAAACATCTCCAGTTCAGTCAGGTTTGATGTTTTCCGAGCATGGACAGCCCACTTTTAAATCACAACACAGATTATTTAACAGATTGAACTTTGTCACATTGCTATGAGAAATCCGATTACTGCCCGAGTCATGTACACCCGGAAGGTCTCCCATTATCTGATTAACTGTGTGCATGCATACTCGTTGATCAGATTTACTGACACTTGAATACAGCTGACAGTTGTCGGATTATTAAAGTGCGTGTAAACACACTCTCTGATTGAGTATATTTCTGCATATTTTGTTTAGCTGGTTCTCTTTATCCTACATTTTTAGGATTTGTGTGAAAATCTGATGATATTCAAAATATAGAAAATTCTTGAAGCTTTTTCCCCTTCACAAACCATGAAGCTCCACTGTAGACTGGTTCCTCATACAAGTCCTCTGTTAGGGAGCTTAATGAATTGTGGGCGACATCTGATACACACTCTCATGTTCACCTTTTGCTTTGCAGCTACGTGGGAGGACACAGGCCGAGCAAGATCATGCGCTTTGTGGATAAGATTGCCAAGTTCCAAAGTAGTTCCAGAAGGCCACTGTGAGACAGAGTAGTTCATAAAGAAAAAGATGGAGGAGGTGTCCAACACCCCTTTGCTCCTCCACTGTGGAAGTGCAAGAGTGTCAAGGCACGTTGGCTATCAACATTCCACCCTCCTCCTACAGATAGAATATGGTATGTTTTCGCTATGAATATATGGTTAAGTCTTAATTTACAGTGCTCTTTGTATGCCCCCTGCTGGTGGTTGATGGTACAAACAGAAGTTTGAGTACAGTGAGCTCGTTGTCATGTTCAGCAATCCAGTTTTGAGATGATTTGAACTTTGTGACATGGAGCGTTATCCAGCAGGAAGTAGCCACCATAAAGGGATGAACACGGTCAGCAACAATACTCAGGCAGGCTGTGGTGTTTAAATGATGCTCAGTTGGTATTAAGGGGCTCAAGGTATGCCAACAAAATATCCTCTCCACTATTACACCACCAGCAGCAGCCTGAGCTGTTGATATAACGCAGGATGGATCCATGTTTTCACGTTGTTTACGACAAAGTCTGACCCCATCTGAATGGCGCAGCAAATGGAGAAATTGAGTCTCATCAGACCAGGCAACATTTTTCCCAATCTTCTTTGCAATGTTAAATGAAGATCAGCGCCTTTCCCCTTGCAACCCTGCCATGCACACCACTGGTGTTTGGTGTTCTCCTTATTTTTGGACTCTTGCATATCATCAATAGCCTATGTGAGAGAGACCTTTAGTTGCTTAGAAGTTAGCCTGTGTTCCTTTGTGATCTCGCTGCTTTCCAGTATGTGCACGTCAATGCCGTTCTACAACATCACACAGTCATACCATACAACAATGTCTCTATTCATTGACGTATTTCCCACAATGGCTACGCACCTTTAGGAGATGGGTTATGCCTGTTGATGTATTTAGCTCTTGCTTTTATTCTACAGGTATGGCTTTAGAAGTCCTCCTCAGCTGGAGCTAAAAGCAAGGCCTAAACTCGGAGAAAGGGAGGTCACGTTTGCCCATGTGACCGACTGGATTGAGAAGAAATTGGATCAGGAGTTTCAGGTATGGGCGGGTTCTATGATTCACGTTAATGGGAGTGTTTGGACATTGTTTTGAGAAAAAATTGTTGAACGATGAACTGGATTCTCAGGTTTTGCACCGTTCAAGACGCACTGTTTGAGATGAGAATTTAAAAAATTCGGCGCTCCACCTGTCTGACTCCATCATCGTCTTGAACTTTTATATCTAATGTAATTTTGTTACAAGGCAAATATGCAACACTGTCTCAGTCTTTCTTTCTGGTAGTAGAGTTGCACTTGGCTACTTGGTAGATTTTCTTGTTTTATTTAAATATTCCAAAGTATGTGAATATTGAGGTTTTATACAGTAATTAGTGGTGTCATATACAGTAAATTGCTGAAGTTGTGAAAAGTGGCAATATGAGAGTGCAAATGTTTTCAAATAAAAGTCCAGATTAATGTTGTGAATTCAAGAGCGTTACAGCCTCGGGGAAGAAGTTCCTCCTCAGCCTTCTGGTACGGGAGCAATGTTTACAGATTCTGTTAACTGGTCTCACCACTTGATTTTTTTTTTCCCCCCCAGAAAATATTTGTAATGCCGAACATGGATGATGTGTGGCTCCCTATCATGCACTCAGCCATGGACAATAGGCCCAGCATTAACTTAACTACTGTGACATCTGAGGCCTTGAAAGATGAGGACCCTTTGGACCTTGAACACATTGCAGATAAGCTGTGAAGACTCGCTCTAACTCTACAAGATATCGACTAAGGGTATTTACAATTCTGTTCCCAGATGAAGGCCAGATGTTGGCAATACGGATGAATATGAATGCTTGTAAGGAGTGCATGTGGATTGGAGCTGGAACAGGATTTACTTGGTGAATAAAGTCCTGCTGAATAGGATCTTAGTGAGAAGGCAGTTCTGTTCAAAGAAAGTAGTATGAAGGACATCTCAACTGAATCTCGTGATACATGTTATCCTACTGCTGGTGTCAGGTTTTACGCCAATTCTTTGCCACCTAGTGTAGAGGGAAAGCTCCAATTTTTCTGATGCCAGTCCTTTAAGGACAAGTCCCTCCTCCTCTGCACTGAAATGGTTTATAATACAGAGTGGCCAAGCTTAAGTATAGAGAGGATATTTGTAGATTCTTGTGCATACCATGATTCAAGTCCAACGTGCTTTCTCAAGGACCTCCAGCAGCAGACAGGCACCGACCTTCACCACTCACTCTGCTGTTTGTCGTGTCTATATAATTATGCAATTAGATCAGTTTCACTGTGCTCAAGGACACCAGCTACTACCCTATCCATGCCTCAAGCGGCCCTACCCAAGCTTGCTAATCAAGTATATTACAAGCAAGGCGCTTTTCCGTATACCTTAACCATAATTAATGTCTGGAATAGCACAGGCTCTGTTTGTGATGGCGTACAATGCATATTACTCATGCTAAATCTTCCCAATAGCTACATGAAGTATAAAATATGTGCACCACATGAGCATTACAAATATGCCAAAGATAGCTGTGCTTCTCGAGCTGATTTTCATAGCAGGCTACCATGGCAGGCTACACCCCAGAATGCTACGTTTTAAAAGGAAGGCTGTCCATACTACTCATAGGGAATTCCACCCAAAAGCAGTATGCGATAAAAAAAAAATTTCCAGTATGCCAAAGGGCCAGGGTTCTGCATGGCATAGTACAATCTAGAATGGAATGCTTTTCCACATGTGCGCCCTTTTAACGTGACGTTCTGTGAAACGACGTTGATTGGAGGTTGATGGTCACACAGTAGTTTAGATATTTTGCAGTGTTTTATTTTTAAAACAATCATATTAATTAAAACACGGTATGAAAACATTTAGTACCGTACTGTACAATATAGTCATTCTTATCTTTACATCTTTTATACATTTTGAAACACTTACCAATAACGTCAATGAAAGGAGCGTTAACATGTTTTCATATAATGCGTTTAATGACTTTGTAGTCACAAGGCAGTGTAGTAGATCTCATATGCTGCATATTACTGTTGGAGTAGTATGCATGATGCCATTTCAACCACAGCCTGTGCCTTTGCTATGAACTTTTATGACATTGCTGGATATGGAAAAGCCATCAGTATGTATCTACCTACCATTGCCTGATCTGCCAGATCATTTGAGGGTTTTGTTAATGTGATTTTACAATTTGTGTTTTATCATGTTGTGTCTGAATTTGTGTTGAATAATGTGCTGTGTTGTCCTCGTATTGGTAATTGTAACCTTGCTTTAATCAAGTGACTGAATATCCATCTGTTCTACTGATTAACACATCGGTGAAGCAAAGATACTCATTTCACCTCTGAAAATCTGAGACCACAAGTAAGTAGTCATGGGATTTATTTGTTTATTTGGTTCATTTAACGTCACTATCAGCATCTGTGGCTATTTCGGCGACACACACACAAGGTTAAATCTACACACAGTTACATCAAGACCAGTCGTGTGTGTATATATATTCACATACACACTCAAGTCAATGCCAAGTTGGTGTAACACGCATGCTTCTGGACTGTGGGAGGAAACTGGAGTACCTGGAGTAAACCCACGCAGACTCCACACCGGACCCAGGCCGCTCCACCCTGGGACTGAACCCAGAACCCTCTTCCTGTGAGGTAGCGGTGCTAAATACCGAGCCACCCTAGTCATGGGGTTCATCCTGACACCGCGATTGTTGTCAGCTATTAGTAAAGATCTATCAATTCTCCAAACAATTGAAAGAATGTAGGAGATGGGTTTCTAGAACGATGCACTGATGTTTCTAATGCAGCCGCAACTCACTAGCCCATCACTGTAGAGACCCAGGTTCAAGTCCAAGCTATGTGTCTTTCAGCCAGATCGAGTATAACACAGGAACAACTGGGCATGTCTGGGGCAAGGACGGTGATGGACTGGTGTCCTGTCCAGGGCACATCTCTGTCTGTGCCCAAAAGTTCCAGGATAGCAAGACTGCTTTCTATCATGCACAATATCGTGGGTCTACGCCCTATGCTTAGTGATGGTGATGCCATAATGCTGGTGCATGCTTTCATTTTCTCCCGTATCGATTACTGCAACTCCCTCTATAATGGTCCCCGTACTAATCTTCTAAACGGGCTTCAGTTTATCCAGAATTCAGCCACCAGAGTCCTCTCTTTCACTAAGCTCTCTGTACACACAACTCCTTTCCTCCATCAGTTCCACTGTTTACCCGTATTGCACCGTATCAAATACAAACTCCTTCTTTTCACTTTAAAGGCCCTCCATGGACTTGCCCCTACCTACCTCAGTGACCTACTCCATCTATACTGTCCCTCACGCTCTCTAAGATCCTCTGGCACTGGACTTCTTGTCATCCCATGCACCAGAGTCATGACAGTGGGTGGCAGGTTGTTCAGTGCCTCTGCTCCTATGCTATGGAACTCCCATCCACAATCACTACAGGACTGCTCCACCCTGTCTTCCTTTAAAATTCTTCTTAAAACCTTCCTCTTTAACTCTTATTACTCTTCTGTTTAACTTCTGTTTTCCCCTCTCTCTGTTAAGTGTCCTTGGGTTTGTGAAAGGCACTATACAAATTGAACATATTATTATTATTATTATTATTATTATTATTATTATTATTATTATCATTATTGGTGCCAGACACCCCTGCACTCCCCTCATGAGGGGGCCTATTCCAGAGTGCTTTAGCACTTGTATTTAACGTCACTTTTGGCATCAAAGGTTATTTGCAACAGGAGTCCGTCACATTCACACCGGGCCAATTTAGAGTAACCAATTAACCTAATGCATGTTTTTGGGATGTGGGAACAAACCAGAGCACCTGGAGAGTCCGAAGTTGGGATCGAACCAGGGATCTCTGGAGCCGCGAGGTTACCTTGCAGCTCTGCCTATCCCAGAGAACACAGTATGCAGGACTAAGCATGGCATGGATGGGTGTCCCTCAATCAGTCACTCCTCCCTCAGACATGGATGAATATATGAGCCAGCTGAATGACACCACCAGCACTTGAACCCAGGTCACGACAGTGGTAGGGTAGCGAAATACTGATGTGCTGTGCAAGCACCTATAAGCAGGGTTAAAACAGGAAAGCAAGTGGAGTTGCTTTAAAATGTTTTACTTCCACTTTCCTGATTTTATTTCCTTATGTCCTTGAGGTGTCCAACGAGGTGACAAATAGCTGTGATTACCTGTCTTTGCTACACTGAAAAGTAAAAAAAAAAAATCAGCTGGGAATTCTTGCTTCGCAATAAACTACGCGATTGCCATTACAAAGAAAGGGACTGGTGTACACCTGGAATGTAATGGGCACATCTGTCATCATTTAAGGCAGAAGTGCCAACATTGCTGTCTTCAGAATTCATTACAAAGGTATCACTGTTTGGCCAACGTTGAAGGATGTTTGCTTCTCTATGCCAGCTTCTCATTATCTCATGGTTGGTGAAAATGATTGTCATTTTTTATGTAGTGCTACCATACTGTGACAATGGTTATGTGGGGATGAAATAAATTGCTTTTGGTATTTTAAAAATACTTCTCTTCTCTGTTTTAAGGAATGGCTGTGGTTTGCATTTAAAAGAGCAACTTGGGTGTTATGCCAAGAAGCCCCAGTTATAACAAACTTTTGATTTTGCACTGTTGCTTGGCCTGTGGAGCCATGAGGAGGGCCCCAAAGGTTCAAAGACAGTGCCAGGAAAAAGAATACAATAATCATGTAGTATGGTCAAACAGTTTGGTTTATTTTATTTGTAGTCACTTTTACAAGATATGTCAGAAGTGTATGTAACATCATGTGAACTTCAGATCTCCATCAAACGAAGCCAATGCTGCCACAGACCTGGGACTGTTCAGCGATCTCCACATTTTCCTACAGGGAAAGCAGTGAAAGAGAGGCAGGGTATTAATTCAGCTATAACCAAACCACAGGCCTACCAGTAAAGGTAAGTTCATTTACTTCTCCGTAGTTAGAAATAACATGCATCAGTGAAATTGTACCTCAAAGGCATCATCATGGGCCTTCAAAGGCACTTTTTTCCATTCGATCATCTGCAGTAGATGAGACCCCGCAACCTGTAAGATTGTGTAACAGAATTAATCAAACAAATTTTTAATGCTGTTATATATACACCATATTTAAACTGAACAAAAAACAGACTTTCAGCTACTTACATGTTAAGTGCTAGCAACACGTGCTCTGAAGCGCCACGAAGTATCAGGTCATCTCAGTGAGATATTCTGAAACTACGCTGGACTTTTCAAGTACAAGCTTTAAAAAGAGAACTTGGACAAAATGTATAAATATCATTGCAGCTACTGTACAACAAACCGTTCGTTAATTTATAATCGAGGATAAACTCGCGCTAACGCAGCTACCAGCGACTGAGCCCTGTGAAGTCTGGTTTATTCTGCTCTGAATGGAGGCGGTTGACATCCAAAAGAAAGAGTGTGCTACCGCCAGCTACTGGACTGGAAGTGTAGATGAAGCAACGTAGGCGACCCAACAACTAAACAGTACAGTTTGTCGTAAAAATAGTTCGTCACGTAAAAAAACTAACCTCATTCAGCTTTGTACCACAAAAGACTTCATCCCCCCCCCCAAAAAGCACCTTTAGCTCTTACCACAAAACAAAAGGGAAAAAAACCTTCGGCTTTTAACCACAAAACCAAAACACACCTTCAGCGTTTAACCACAAAACAAAAAAAAAACAAAACCTTCATATTTTTACCAAGTATAAAGTAAAACGCCTTAAGCTTTTTATTTAAAATTCTTTAGATTTATATTCTTAAAAACATCAACATGTACCACATGACAAATACACCGTCGGGTTTTCCCCACATAATAACACTTATCTTAAAGAAACACTTTTAACTTTTTCCAAATAACAAAAAGACACTGTTTTAGCTAAAGATGTTCTGTCAAAGACGTCATATCTTGTAAAAACATTAGATTTTTTATTTTTTAAGCATACTTTAAAAAAACATAGCACATAACTAAAAAACTTTTAGCCTTTTACCCCATAACAAAATCAACTTCAGCTTTTTACCACAAATTAAAAAAATGTTCAGCTTTTAACCACAAACACAAAACCCTTCATATTTTGAAGGTAGCTATTTCAATATTTAAAGTCATCAACTTTTACCACATGACACAAACACCTTCAGTTTTTTTCCACACAATTCTTCTTTCAAAGAAACACCTTCTTTTTTTTTTTACCACATAACAAACAAACACCTTAAGGGTTTTAACACATAAAACCTCTTCACAAAAAACATCTTTTGCTAAAGGTGTATGTTGTAAAAAGATTTAAAGCACATTTAGTTCCTTAGCATATAACTCAAAAATCTAGCTTTTTATTAGATGAAAACATATTTAGCTTTTTACCATAAAAAATCTGCAGATGAAAATTGTATTTTTAAAGTCTTCTTTCAGTCTCATGTTATTGAAAGTAAAACATAGTTCACAATTTCAGATGCATATAAAAAGAATATGCATATTCTATAACAGTGTACGTGTATTCTACATAATGACAAAAAATACTGAACAGGCCTACATACATGCTTTAATAGTTCGTATAACTTTTTGTTTTAAAGATGTTCCACTTCTTTTTACATGGACTTGTTTGCTTCTCTGGTTGATTCGACACGGGGCGGACATCGAACCTCGAATGTAATTTTTATGTGCGGTGTAAGTTTATACTACACTTCTTTTATTTAAAAGCCTGCGTTCAGCCAACTGCTGTCCAGCCCAGGATTTTTCGTCACGCTCAAAGTCCAGCCTTCGAGTTAGAGCGCATGCGCATATGGCGCACTGTCGAATGAGTGTCCTCGACTAGATAGTCCCAGCTGTGATGAGCGGCATGGAAAATATTTGTACTTAAGATCTAATAGCAGACTTGTAAAACGTTATTCTGACAAAGCCAAACTTGTTATATGTGGTACGGCTGGCCGTGTTGAAGATGGATTGGGGTGTGTGTAGCAGGGCCCTTGTCTGGTGCATTTCTACAGCGCTTTTTAGTACCCTGTTATTAACGGTAAGTACGTTACACAGTGTTGAACTATATGTCCGAGCTCGTATACTTCTGTACTAAACAGTACGCATAACAATAGTGCATCATTGATTTTAAAGGGGAGGACTTTGTGATAGGGTAGTATAGGTTTTGCTGCGCCGAGGTTAGCAATTTGAGTTTGGAAGAATGTATTTATGGCTTTCATACTCTATTAATTATGTCTGTTAGATAATTAATCTAAAACACGACCCTCTTTCAGGGAGCAACATAACACCACATCTTCCTTAGAACTACCAAGTGTTCGGAGGAAGCGGTTTTATTGACGAGTTTGCTGGTGTGTGTTATTACTGCTAGCTTGCTAATATCCATCTCGGCTCGGGGACTAGCGCAACAATAACGCGTTTCACCGTATCATTTTCAAGGTTTTAAAGTGTACTGTTACATTTATGAGATGACAAGCCTGGAATTTGCCGCTGCACGAAAGCCAAACTTGCTGAAACGAAAAAGGACAGAGGTGGCTTTGTCCAAAGCTAACGCTTAAACAGAAATGTGTGAAGCTGTGTCTGAGATGGTGCCATACTCGATACAAACTGTATTGTGTGTGCGTAGTGTGTTATGGGTGCTAGGGTGCACCATTTGGTGTGTGCTTCATATCAGACTAAAAGTGCACTATATACTCACCGGCAACTTTATTATTACGGGTTGGATCCCCTCAGGCCTCCAGAACTGTCTAATTCTTCGTGGCATAGATTCAACAAGGTGCTGGAACATTCCTCAAAGATTTTGGTCCATATTGACATGATAGCATCAAGTTAGTCGCTGCAGATTTTTCAGCTGCGTGATACGAAGTTCACCACATCCCAAAAGTGCTCTACTAGATTGAGATCTGGTGACTGTGGAGGACATTTGAGTACAATGAATCCATTTTCATGGTCAAGAAACCAGTTTGAGACGATTTGAGCTTTGTGACATTTACATTTTGAAGACACCCTTATCCAGAGCGACTTACAATTGGTACAATCTTACAATCCAAGGGTCTTGTTCAAGGACCCAACAGTGGCAGCTTGGCAAAAGTGGGATTTCAACCCTGGACCTTCTGGTCCAGAGTCCAGTAACTTAACCACTAGGCCAGCACAGCCTAGTTATCCTGCTGGAGGTAGCTATCAGTAGATGGGCATACTGTGGTCATAAAAGTATGGACATGGTCAGCAGCATGGTAGACTGTGGTGTTTAAACAATGCTCAGTTGGTATTCAGGGTCCCAAAGTGTGCCAAGTAAATACCCCCGCAGTGTTACGCTAGCCTGACATGTTGATACAAGGCAGGATGGATCGATGATTTCATGTTGTTTACGCCAAATTCTGACCGTACTATCCGAATGTCGCAACAGAACCCATCAGGCTGGCAACATTTTTGCGAACTTCTATTGCCCAATTTTGGTGAGCTCATGTGACGTGTAGCCTCAGCTTCCTGTTCTTAGCTGGCAGGGTTGGCACCCTGTGTGGTCTTCTGTTGGTGTAGCCAGTCTGCTTCAGTGTTCAATTTGTTGCACGTTTAGAGATGTTCTTCTGCATACCTTGGTTGTAATGATTGGTTATTTGGGTTATTGTGTGCCCTTCTATGAAGTCAAACCAAACCATTCTCCTCTGGCATCAACAAGGAGTTTTTGCCTAGATAACTGCTCACTGGATATTTTCTCTTTTAAGGGACCATTTTCTGTAAACCCTAGAGCTGGCTCTGTGTGAAAACCCAAATAACTCTGAATTCTGTGTAGAAATTCTGAATACTCAGACCAGCACATCTAGCACCAACAACTATGCCATGTTCAAAGTCACGTAAATTACCTTTCTTTCTCATTCTGATGCTTGGTGTGAACTTCAGCAGGTCGTCTTGACCATGTCTATATACCTAAATGCATTGAGTTGCTGCCTTGTGATTGGCTGATTAGATATTTGGGTTATCAAGCAGTTGGAAAGCTGTACATAGTAAAGTGACTGTGTATAGTGAACAGGATTCATCCTATCCAAGCGATAGTACTTTTTATGTGACCTTGGCTTGGCATGTTATGCCTCTCATATTTGCACAAGGTTTAAGACAGGAGACCTTGTATAGTCATTACTAAATTATTTTTGGTCATTGTCCACCTGGAAGATTTAAAACCAGATGGAGCCTTTCATTTACAATCACTTGGTACTTCATGGAGTATCCTAACAAGGTTTCCAGAGGCTTCGTTGAAACCTGTTCCAGATCCTCCACCATACTTGCCGTGGGGGAAATGGAGCAAGTAGGACGTGTTTATACTTGTTTGGTTCACTTGGTCTGAACCAAAGCAGAACATGATACAGTGTCGCTTTTTAGTCTTGGTTGACTTGGCCTTCACACTGGTGTTCTTAACATTGAGTCAAAATATGTCAGGAAAAATCATATTAATATGGTCACATAATGATTGAACAGCTTTTATGATGTTTTGCAACTAAACTTTCATAACTTCCGCAATAATGCTGAGTGCTGGGCTAAATGCACTCATGGGATTTCTTAATATGCATTGAGTTAATATGGTTTAATTCCCATTTTATTGCACACGAAAGTACACATGCTGTAAGGAGGCGGCAGTCCTATGGAATGAAAGATTCGAGTACTGTTGTTGAACATGACCAGAATTATCATTGTTTGATAACTCTTATGTCATTTTATATTACATTGTTAAGTTGTTATAATATTATATTACATTTTAAGTCTTTGGGCCATGCTACTCCAAACATCAATCGAACCGCACAAGAATTTTGGATGTTAACAGTTGCAATCGCACTAGGCTTTGTTTTACCAAACTTCTTTTCTTGTAGTTCCTATCAAAGTCCAGTAGTTCCCTCTGTGCTTACATTTGTGGTTAGATGAAAGAAAAGGGTTTCATTTGCCAAACAATCCAAATAGTTTAGATGATTACCTCTGCAAGTCTCCGTCAGTGATGGCTGGAGAAAAGTTTTGCCTATTTAACCATTCATCACACTGTGTGCACCCCCTTCCAACCAGGTTTGGTACTTTTTTCCTCAAATATTTCCAATGGATATGGTTTATTTTCAGGCATGTAGTTACTTGTATTGCCCTTGTCTGTCTCTGTCTAACCAGCTTATGTCATATGATGCCGGTTTTTTATTTCCTTTAAAAGGAATTAATTGAAATAAAACAAGTCCTGCTGACATGCAGTTGAATGTTAGCTTTCTGGTAACGGTTTAAATAACAGTTTAAGTTTGAGGTCTGTTCTTTATACACCGCTGTTCAAACATTACCTGTTGCCAAAGGTCATATCTGATCAATACGAAATGCACACTGGACTAGGTTTCCAATTTCCTTTTGTAGTCGTTTGCCCGACTCTGGTCTAGGATAAAGTGTCATAGTCATTTCTTTTAGAAAATCATAGCTTTTGATGGTACTTACCATTACTGACAGTGTCAAGGTGATTGCACTTAAGGTGGACTATATCACAATATATGAATTTTATCTCATGGCAGTGGTGTTTATAACAATATAGTGATTTTGGAAGCGAATGATATAAAAATGAAATAACTATTTAGCTAGTCCAGTGAATAAATACACTGATAGTTGTTTGCAGTAATGTAATGAAGTACGAATACTTTGTTACAGTACTTAAGTTTTTTGGAATAAATCAAATTCTGTCAACTTTTCACTCCCCTGCATTCCCTGAACAAACTGCATAATGTTACTCCTATATATTGGACCTTAGCATCTTCATTATGTCGTTATTACAAAAGAACTGTCAGTACAGTGACAAAGCAATCAGGCAAGCAGGTTTGGTGAATTTGCGATTCCTAACTGGCAAGTTAGACCATTGACTGGTAAGCATATTAATGCGCAAGTGCAACGTTCTCTCAAAGCCAACACCAGTGGTCATGTTTGCAAGGAATGTTTTTTATGTTGGAGTGAAAGATTTACATTTACAGCATTTAGCAGACACTCTTATCCAGAGCGATTTGCAACTGATACAATCTTACAATCCAAGCAACTGTGGGTTAAGGGTCTTGCTCAAGGACCTAACAGTGGCAGCTTGGCAGAGGTGGGATGTGAACCCTGGACCAGAGTCCATTACCTTAACCGCTAGGCTACCACAGTCCCAGATTATTGTGGGCAGCACAGCTCCAGTGTCCCCTGTCCGATCCTGAGTTTGAACTCCATTACTCGAGGTCCTGTTGGGTTTATTGGTGTTTCTAAATTGCCCTTAGTGTGTCAGTATGCCCTGTCTAGGGTTGTTTCTGCCTTGTGCCTTATGTAGACGGCTAAGCACCGGCTTTCCCACGACCCTGAAAAGGGCTTACCCAAAGATACAGAATGAATATGAAAGATATTTCTCAGAATGAACTTTAAGCCTGTTCAAATAACATTTCTGATTATGAAAAGCTCGTTTTTTCTTTCATTGTAAGGTAGGCTCAATTTTTAAGGTACTTTCACAGGCTTAAAAGTATAAACTTCATAATTCTTAAATTCTGACTGCTTACTTTGTGTTTTACTCAACTAATATTCTAAGAAGTGACTTTAACATCTAAGTCTTTTCCTGGTAAGAATGCATTTACTTAAGTGTAGCTATCAGGTACTTTCTTCACCACTGCTTATTTGGAACTTTAGCTGGTAAACGTATCAGCATTCACCTATCAAGGAAACAGTAAAACCACACAAACCGAATTACAAATAATGATGTTTATCTTGTTACAACAGCACATTAGATGGTACTTGAGCGATTAGTTCTCATAATGATGTGGGGGAAAATAGGCTTCAGGATTAAGACCTGCGTGACTTTAACTAGGGGACATATTGTTATGGCCAGAGCAATGGAAGATCATCTGGTCTGATGAGTCCCTTTTTGTTTTCCATCACGTGGAGCTTCATTCACCTACGGACGTTTCGGCTCCAGGTTGCGCTGTGGGGTGAAGACGAGCCAATTTAGGGAGTGTGTTGCTCTGGGAAATGTTCTGCTGGGAAACCCTGGTTCCAGGCATTCATGTGGACGTTAATTGAACACGCATCATGTAACTAAACGTCATTACAGAGCAGGTGCTTTTAGTGTTTTAGCTGACTAGTGTACACATGCAATATAGCAGTAAAAATGTAGAACAGTCAACCTCAAAATACCAGCAAACCTGATAGTAAATGTAAATAATTCTCCATCCACCTGTAAAGTACCGGTAATCCAGTCTGACTTTTGAGTACTAAAGCAAAATAACATGGTAATTAAATATGACAAGAAGGTGCAATGGCACTTCAGTCAAGTCAAGTAAAGTTTATTTCTATAGCACTTTACAACAGAGCATTGTCTCAAATAGCTTTATGAATATCTAGGTCCACAGCCCTAATTGAGCAAGCCTATGGTAACAGTGGTGAAGATGGACTCCCTAAATGAGATAAAGATGAAACCTTGGGAGGACCCAGACTCAAAAAGGGACACAACCTACTTGGACAGCTAGATTATGTCGTTCCATTTGCTAGATTTCTAGTCGTACAGAGTCGCTTTCTGAACATGAGGTTACTCTAAGTTCTCTTAACATCTGACACTGCTTCACAACTGAATGTGGCATTTGTTGTTTGACTTTGCATGCTTAATTTTAAGATGACCAAAAATTATGGCTAGTGTTGTTGCTACAGCCATCGAGAGGCAAACCTTGCAGGTTGTTTTTCTGCTCGCTATCGCATTTTGTAAAATAAAATCATGCCAACATTCCAGAAGTCATTCCCCTTTTAATTACAACTTCCTCGTCTTCAGTTGTTTGTGAAGAGGCCTTTTCTTCTGAAATGTGCCTCTCTTTTGCCGTCATGCATTGTAGCACTCTTTCTGGCTTTGTGGTAAGCAGCAATGGTTAGTGCTGCAACTGCTGAGATATAAACTAGTCATGGACTGATCCACATTTTTTTTTTTTCTGATACAAGAACTCGCTTTACTTTAATATTGTCATCGTTATTGTGGGTATTGTGTTTAAGGTTACATAATTAGGCTGAAATACACCACACTGTACTTAGAAGATAAAAGAACATAAGTATACATAAATGCATTAGGGCTGTGCAAAAAAAATTGATACAGCAATATATCGCGATATAAATTATAGTGATATACTACATCGATTTTCAGCTCAAAATCTAGATCTAAACTGAAATAAGCATCTTAAATCTCAAAAACCTTTCTAGTTAGTTAAACACACTCAAAATTCATACCTCATATGCCATTACACAAGACCTCTACAGGTGCTTGATTAAATTGGTTCAATTGTACAACGCAACCATACTTCCACCCCTGGCTTTACACACGTTACAAGTAGCTTTCTTGCTTTCTTTGAGTTTCCGGCTAAAAATAATCTCCAAACAAACAACATTTTAGTCAAACCAACAGCAATTTGCTTAATCAGTTACAGACTGAAGTTGCCACGGGTTCATGGTAAGATGTGGAATAGAATCTGGATCGGTGTCGTGTCTCCTGCTACGTTATGTTACGTTACATCAGGGTCATTGTCCAGCGCAGTGGGATTTGATAAGTGAAGGACGTCAGTATCAGTGTCCATGCCGATGTAGGATTGAATCGGACCCACTTCTAGTATAAACTGTATAGCAGATTTGCACCATAGACATTTGTATATCACCACATTCTATTGCATGTTTTCATTTCTTTCTTTCTTTATTTTTTTATATGAATGTGTCACCTCTGTATTGTCAGTTTTAAGAGTCCTAAAATGTCCTGATTCGTATTGTGACTTTTAAAGATTATATTTTGTCTTATTTATATTGCTGCTCTGCTGCATGTCTCAAGACAGCACTTAGTTAATTTTGCCCTAGCGTTTGTTCAAAATGAATTAGACAAAATGGTCTATACTTATTGACTGGGCACACACAAACTCATATGGCTGGTCCGGTGACTGACAAAGTTAAAACATACCGATGCATGCTGTATATCAGAGTGTCTGTAACTACCAGGTGACTTGTGGAGCTATGTATTGAGTTTGTCAGCCTAGAGAACACTTGTTTAGCTCCTCCGTAATCGTCTGTGACTGGAAAAGCAGGCGTTTGTTTGTGCACCGTGTGTTGCTGCAGGAAAATGACACAGTGTATCTGGAACTGAGATGGGTTGACCGCATGTGTTTGTACCAGGAAAAACCTTCTAGCTGGCATTAACTGTTCCTGGTTACACTGAATATGCGATGTGTTGTGTGCTCCTACTCGGCACATGGCCATGCATAAGAAATGACTCGGGTGAACCTGACAAACTCATGCCAAAGCGCACATGGCCCCTGTTCTGTAAACAATCTATTAAGGTCTGTGTACCAAGTCTTATCACAGATTAATGTGTGTAGGGTAATTGTGAAAGCAGAGTAGTTTTGCCATGTGAGCTGGACATGGATCGTGTCGATGACACACCACATGAAGTCATAAAACGTTCCATTCTCCACTATAAATAAATATTAATGAAATATGTACTCCAGTATCACATTCCACACGCAGAATGGTCTATTGTTAGTATTTATATTATTCTGGAATTCTGGAGTTAAACCCCAAGAGGCTATGTTTAGATCATGGCTGTTCCTTGTGCTTTGGGTTTTATGTATGTTAATTGGTTAGTCATGGTGGTGTTTTTTCAGTCTTGTTTCCTGTCCACAAGCACGTTCTGTTTAATCCAATTGCTGTGAATGTTCTCACTGATGGTTATCTCGATGTTTACCAGAACTTCACTTTCAACGAAAAAGTTGATTGTGAGTAGTTAGCATCATCCAGAAACAGATACTGGTCCAAATGCAAAACTGATGTCTTTGTAATAACAGTCAACTCTGCAAGCTTCTGATGCCAAGTTATACAAAAGTCACAGGCCATGTTGGAAAAAAGGCATCAGGCACACAATTGTGTAAGTCCAATTAATTACCAATCATGAACACAGTGAACAAAAGGAAAAGCATAGGGAACAAAGCTTTTGAAACTTGGTGCTGCACCCTGAAATCTTGTGAATGACATTGTTGTCCTGGCTTCGTCCACGATGCCTTTTGGTCCGCTTTCTTTTGCTTGTCTTTAAATTTTTCATTAAAGATACAATTTTTTCAGATATGATCGCTTCATCATGGGGTTTTAAATAGGCAGAAATAGGAGTGAATGACACGGACAAGTGAAAAGTGAGAGAACTTAAAACACTGGCAAAGGGGATCTTCAGCAATGCAGGAGCTGGTTTGGATTGTCTAAACTGGGATTGGAGAAAGTCTGAAGGAACACTTTCAAAATATATACATACATTACTTGGGAACAAAAAAATAAATATAAAGTATTAAAAGTGCGTTTCCTTCACTCATTTGGACAAGTCCCATCACAGACCTGTTCAGTTTGAGCAGTAGCAAAAATGTCAGCCCATGTGGAATCATCTCACAAAAATTCAGAGACATTAGAACAAGCAAATCTGTCAATCACTGTTCGTAATTCATAAATACATATTTTTTTTGTCATCAGACATCGCGAATTAAAAAAAAGGCAAATGGTTTCAGTTTTTTTTTGTCGTTTCAGCTTTGTTTCAGTTTAAGAGTCCATAGACATTTACAGTGGTGCTTGAAAAGTTTGCCGAACCCTTTAGAATTTTTTATATTTCTGCATAATATGACCTAAAACATCATCAGATTTTTCACACAAGTCCTAAAAGTAGATAAAGAGAACCAGTTAAAAAAACAAACGAGACAAAAAAATGTTATAAACTTGGCCAGATTTAATTTTATTGAGGATAATGAAGCCCAATATTACATATTAGGAAATGTGGCAACAGTAATGTGAAACCCCTAGGATTAGCCAGTTGTAATTTGAAGGTGAAATTAGAGTCAGGTGTTTTCATCACTGGGATTGACAATCAGGTGTGAGTGGGCACCCTGATTATTTAAAGAACAGGGATTCTGTCAAAGTCTGCCTTTTCAAGACCACGTTTGGTGGAAGGGCATCATGGCACGAACAAGGAGAGTTCCTGAAGGACCTCAGAAAAAGAGTTGTTGATGCTCATCAGGCTAGAAAAGGTTAAGGACTCCAGCAATCCACAGTCAGACAGATTGTGCCTAAATGGAGGAATTTCAAGCACCAGTGTTAACCTTCCCCAGTAGTGGTACCGACCCAACAAAGATCACTCCAAGAGCAAGGCATGCAATAGTTGGCGAGGTCACACAGATGACCCCCAGGGTGGGCTTATAAGCAACTGAAGGCCTCTTTCACATTAGCTAAGTTAATGTTCATAAAGTCAACCATCAGAAGAACACTGAACAAACAATGGTTGTGCATTGGCAGGGTTGCAAGGAGAAGCCACTGCTCTCCCAAAAAGAAACATTGCTGCTTGATATGCAGTTTTGCTAAAGATCACATGGACAAGTTCAGCAAGGCTATTGGAAGAATGTTTTGGTGGACCAGATGAGTCCCAAAATTGAAAACTTTTTGGTTTCATAAAAGAAAAGCGTTATATGTTTTGGAGAAAGGAAAAACGCTGCATCCCATCTGTGAAACGTGGTGGTGGGTAGTATCATGGTTTGGTCCTCCCTGTTTTTGTTGATCTGGGCCAGGACGGCTTGCCATCATTGATGAAACAGTGAATTCTGAATGATATCAGAGAATTCTAAAGGAAAATGTCAGGACATCTGTCCATGAACTGAATCTCAAGAGAAGGTGGGTCATGCAGCAAGACAACGACACTAAGCACACAAACCATTCTACCAAAGACTGGTTCAAGAAGAATAAAGTTCATGTTTTGTAATGGCCAAGTCAAAGTCCTGACCTTAATCCAATCGAAATGTTGTGGAAGGACCTGAAGCGAGCAGTTAATGTGAGGAAACCCACCAACATCCCAGAGTTGAAGCTGTTCTGTTTCTCCAAGCCGGTGTGCAGGACTGATCAACAGTTACAGGAAACAGTTGCAGTTATTGCTGCACAGAGGGGTCACACCAGATACTGAAAGCAAAGCTTCACATACTTTTGCCACTCACTGAAATGTAATATCGAATCATTTTTCTCAATAAATAAATGACCAAGTACAATATTTTTGTCTTATTTGTTTAACTGGGTTCACTTTATCTAATTTTAGGACTTGTGTGAAAATCTGATGATGTTTTAGGTCATATTTATGCAGAAATATAGAAAATTGTAAAGTGTTCACAAACTTTCGAGTACCACTGTAGATCGTCTCTGAGGGCTATTGTGAACCTGAATCACTGTGTACTGAATCCTGAAACAAGTCGCGCAGCTCGACTCGTACAAGTTTAAGAAGTGTGCTGAGTACTGAACAAATGAGAACTGAGACAATTTTTATCTAGTCAAAATGAGTCGAGAACCAAATTCGATGAGTTCCAAGGTTGTCAAAAACCAAGGTACCACTGTATAGTACTTGAGGCAACTCTCTGTAATTGAAATCTAATCTAATTAAAATAGTTTGTATCCTCTGCAATCTGGAACATGCATATTGCAGCGTTAAGCATTGTGTTCACAGCGTACAGTATGTTTGTGTATCAACTGGAAAACATCAAGCATTTTCGGCCATTATCGGCCTTGATACCTATAATCAGTGTACGATCAGAAAACCCCTATTTCAAGCACTTCTCATTTTATATAAGACCATGTTCCATGTCTGTTTTTTGAACTTTTCTCTGCAGCTGTAGAGGAAGCAGGAATGAGACTTGATTTAAAAAAAAAAAAAAAAAAAACCAGTTGTAGGCCATAGTACCTCAGTGCACTGACATGTATAAAGCCATATAAGGCTGATACAGCTCAATGTGAGACATTAATTCCTCTCAAATATTATATTAGGGCAAGCCTTGATTATTACCAGCTTTAAAGCCTATATTACCCAACTGTTGTGTCAAATTAGTGGGTGTACACAATGCGACTAGCCTATTTCATTCCAATATAAAGCCTTGCCAAAAATGTTTTAAGCTTTCAAGTGTGTATGGTATTATGCAATAGGGTTAGGCAGTGTCTTGCCAGCTCTGTTGAAAATGCTTCATGGTGTAGATGCCAACAGAACGACTTCAGCACTGATATCAGTTGAGTTTTGCAGTTAGTTTTAGGTATTTGTAGCTTACTCAATTCAGTATAGGTTGCTGGGGTTGCAGGTGTTTTTCTGTCTCTCTTTCTTCTCTTTTTTGTTTTCTCTCTGTCCTCTCTTGTTTTTCAGAAACTGAGAGAGACAGACCAGAGAGAGAACAAGTTATTATAATTTCTCTAAGCATTTTTTTTAGGTTTAAATACTGCTGGGATGGAGACCTTGCAGGTGTGCGCTGTTTGTGCAGTCCCCCCCTTAACACAGCGTACTATCATAGCAGTGGAGCGGAACAAAGCAAAAAAAAACGTTTTGACCTTTCCCCAGCTACATAAATACAGGCACGTGAATAAGAGTTGATCACGAGTTGTAGATGTCTTAAAATATGAGCCTACACACTTCTCATCATTATAACATCATTTGACAAGTCCATATTTATTGATATCTTCATGTAATACCACGTAGCATGAACTTAAAGATATTTACTGCATTTACTTTACAGCCTTATCCAGAGCGACTTAACAGCTGATACAATCTTACAATTCACTTTCCGAGCAACTGAGCATTAAGAGCCTCAACATGGTTCAACATTGTTCATGGGCCCAACAGTTGCAGTTTGCAGAACCATGATTGTAAGCTCCCTATGATTTTAGGGTTGGGGTATCATTTGCATTTTATCGATGCGGATTCCGATTCTAGTTATTGATTCCGGTTCTTATCAAGGTTACGTTTCGATCAAAAATGGAGAAAAAATGTTCTAGTATAAAGTGTCTTTTTTTTTTTTTTTTTGAATTTCAAATAATCATTTTTACATTAAGATTTTTTTTTTTTCCCATTTTAAACCTATTAAGTAAAAGCTTAATGTGGCTTAATGTACTACCTAATTGTACTACCTTAGTGTACTACCTTAATGTGGTTAAGGTACTGGACCATGGACCAAAAGATCAAGCGTTCAAATCCCACTTCTGCCAAGCAACCACTGTTGGGCCCTTAACCCACAATTGCTTGGCATGTAAGATTGTATCAGTTGTAAGGCGCTCTGGATAAGGGCGTCTGCTAAATGCTGTAAAATGTAAATATACTACATCAGTGACCGAGGAACACCAAACTTCTCTCAATTAGTACTGGTCATAAGTGCTTCCTACTGCTGAAATGATTAACATGTGGTCCAAAGAGAATTAATAATTCAAATTTTTAGTGTTTTACTTTAGGTTTAAATGGAAAGAAAGAAAGAAAAAAAACGTAATGTAAAAACGACTGCTTTCCCTTTGGACCACACGTTCATCATCAACAGTAGAGAGTAATTATGACCAGTAGTAGTTAAGAGAAGTTAGGAATTCTTAGGCCCTTGTTTTAGGACGTTAAACCACGTTAGGCTTTGTTCACATTAAGTGTTAGACTCTCCCTTCTAAGAAGGTCCTGGGTTCAATCCCAGGGTGGAGTGGCTAGGGTCCTTTCTGTGTGGAGTCTGCATGTCCTCCCTGTGTCCATGTGGGTTTACTTCAGGTACTCCGGTTTCTGACTAGACTTGATGTAACCTTGTGTCTGTCGCTGAAATAGCCACTGATGCTGATAGTGATGTTAAATAAACCAAATAAACAAACAAAACTCTCCCGGCTAATGTAGCATTTGGGCTAACAGACCTCAGACAGTTGAACGCTACCATGCTGAAGCTGAATAACATGTCAGTGCTTTAGATGTTTTACAACAGATCAACTTCCCACACGTATTGCATTTAGCCTTTCGTTTTCTCTCAAAGCAGTGTCAAACTTTTGAGCGCTCTTGAGCATCCATCTTCCTCTTATGCTCTCGTGGAGCATATCAGAACAAAACCACGTGATGATGTACGTGATCACAAGGTGCACCAGTCCTGGCAGGTGGACGTCTCCTTAAATACAGTCGGTTCTTGGAGTTTTGATACCCAACCCTACCTACAACTTTCTGGTCAGGAGTCCAATACCTTAACCACTGTGCAATCACTGCACAGACATTGTTTATAATTATTTGTATGACAGTTAAATGTCAGTAAAGTGTCAGAATCGTGACAGGCTGAGTAGGAGAGCTCTCTCAATAGAATGTGTCATATTTTCTTTGTTCCTGCTTTAGCATGAGCAAAATGGATCCACATCTTTGAGTCAGAACTTCTGCTGTGATGTTCGCTATTAATACTTGCCTGAATATATATCAAACAAAAATTGCGAATAGGGGTGGAGTGGCGCATGAATGTATAGGGTAATAATCTGACAGTTTTTTTACGACTTGACTGTTCCAGAGAATAATCCGCTGCCACTCCTAGTTGTAAACAATAAGCCGGTAGCCCACGTTCATACAGCAGATAAATGCGGTTGTCATTCCAATTTGAAGTGCTAAATCTGTTATGAAAGGCAACAACCAGTGTAGCTCCACCGATGTGACAAGAAGTAACTTTCAGGTAGTCACTCCCAAACTTGAAGTGTGGGTTTGTTAAATTGGGCTGCATGTACAAGAAAATAACGTTCATAATGTCAGAGCAACTGCACAATTTCTTTCACAAAGGCATTTTATATATTCTACACTGCCAGGCGAAAGGAGTGAGACGAGCCCAAAATCGCCTCAGAAAGTAAGACATATTATGTAAAACTCACTTTTGAAGCCTTGTGCATCTACACTTGGTAATCTTGAGGGCTTATCAACACACAAACTGTGAAATCGGACAACCTTATCTATTTTTCCTGTTTGATTTGTAGTTCTAAAAACATTCAACGTGCATTTCATGTTTTGCTCTCCTTCCTGTGTCGCAAGGAGGCCCAATAGAATGATGCTGACCCCAATTCTGCGTAACTTCAACGCACCACAACTTCCTTCTATGCTCCATTTTTATTTTTATTTTTCTTTCTTTTCAGGCACCGGACCTACTAACACAATATAAAGCTAAGGTTGTTTGTTTATATCTTAATTTAACATCACATCAGAATCGGTGGCTATTCATGACACTAACAAGGTTATAATGAGATTAGTCAGACACGCTCACAAAAAAAACCCCCAAAGTACTAATCAATTACTTAGACATATCATGCACATCATGACATTTTTTTGCATCACATCTCAATTTGGGGGCAGATAAGCAGCATACAACATAAGACTGGCACGGGACTAAACTAGGGATTAACTGCCTAAGTGACTGATAAAACTGTAGATGTAAAAACTGTGAATGTAAATATTTTAAAAATAATTATGCTGTGTGTTACTTTGGCCATTTAGCACCATCAAACACAAACAGCAGAGCTGATTTTCTAGAAAGATGTTGGTTATTTTCCAAGGGATCCGCATCAACAAGAAGATATTAGTTTGTTAGTGGAATACCTGTAAGACAAAATGAGGGAATGGTTGTAAGATGTCTGCAGTGCGTTTCCTGCTGCTGCTTTTATAGAGATTTACAATGTGTATTACTTGCTGTGGATCACTGGGAGGTTTGGTTGAGCAGTGGCTCGTTGTTATTTAAGGGAACAAGCATTAAAAAGAACAACAACATTGTTTTAAGGGTTGTTTATAAAGGATGAGCAGGGTGCTCAATACTTGTGGTATGTTGACCAAAAAGCATGGCCCAGACATTTCATTAAGACCTCAGGGAACTGTGTAAACATGTCTGAAAGGGTTGTAAAAAATAATTACCAGAAGATTGTCTCATGAAGATTTTCTGTCTTAGAAAAACATCCATACAGAATTAAGTTTTTGGTGGAATAAGGCAAGTATGATTCAGAGTGGTTCAGCAGAGTTGTGTGGAGTGATGAATCATGATTTGAGTATGCTGATGCGCCATAGAGTTGTCTTTGGGGACCTGTTGAGAATTGACTGCAACTCTACCATGGTTAAGCCTTGAGGAAGAAGCGTCATGGTGTGAGGAGTGTTGTCAGCTGCTGGTACTGGAGAATATTGGAAAAAGCTTTCACACTACTAAAAAGCCCCTTTAGAAGGACCAACCAGACTAGGGTTTTGCGATATGTAGCTGACATTTTTGAGTATATCACTCAAAAAAAAACAGTCAAAAACATGCCTTAAGAGTTCTCATATTCACGGTGTCATGTAGCCAGTGAGGATAGACTACTGCACATGTGTACTGAGGGCATGCAGCATGCTAGCGCCACAAATCAAGCTAGCGTTCTACCTAAAAGTGCATGACTGAAGTTGAAAATGAGTGAACAGACTGAGCCGGGAGACAAAATACAGACACCACCAGCCTCAGTCTTCATAATTATATTTAATTGCTAAATGTGGCTCGACTTTGAAAATATCACTGGCTGTAAACTGTCAGAAGTCAGTTGCTGTTAAAGACGGCTCGATGACTATCTTAATTCACCACCTGCAAACTAACCACCATGCAGAATATGACGATTATGACCAACTTCAGGAGTCAGCTGTCCACAACAGGCTTAAACCAGCCAAGGTACCATTTATAAAAATGCACTCAGCAAACCATAGTGGAATCATTCTGCAAAAAAGGGCCTTGCAACAAGAAAAGCAACAGAGGCAAGTCGTAACAAATGCTGTCACCAATTACATCATGAAAGATGGTGCCAATTCAGGCGAGAGAGATGGGTTCAAACAACTTTTGAATACTTTTGAGCCCAGATATATACTGCAGAAATTTTGTCTATTATCATTATCAGCAAAAAATCCCAGAAAATATCAAGATATCGTTTTGTTTTTGTCGGTATCGCACACTCCTAGACCAGACATGATTTTTCAAGACAATGTTCCTGCTCACACTGCACAGAAGCCCATCAGGCTCATGTTGTGGCCTCATTGGGGTTCAGATTGAGTCCTGTAGGGGATATTTGGTCCCTCATTAAACACAAACTAACAAGAAGTGTTGGTTAAATCTAATATCAGATACTTTGACTCCTATTTCTATTAAGCTATCTACAGGTTTACTACATGTCTTCAGGACATAGAGTAATCTAAAGGAAAATCTATCCTATAGCTATTTCCTTGCTAATGATTTGTTGTTATGAACTGGTTACATTGGATATTTAGGCACATCAGTATAGAGAAAGGAATTGGCTTGAATTATTTTTTTCATTCAGACAGTGGTATTTTTTCAACCCAATTTCAGTTCCTCTGATTAGTTTCAGTCCCAAACTCTGACTGCATGAACCTTCATTCAGTATTCTGTAACTGGAATCGAGCTTGCCCCAGGGGGTTTTATTTGTTGTTGGCAAGTTTTACTTGAAACCTTATCTTAAACGGGTCCAGTTCAGGTTGACAGCAGTGTTTGAGATCCCTGTCTCCCTAGTGGGATGTGATGCAGTACAAGGTAAGGGGTGCTTGAAAGTAGTTGTGAACCTTTTAGAATGGTTAATATTTCTGCATTTAATAGGAATTAAAACATCATCATATGTTCACACGACGTCCTAAATAGTCGAGTAAGAGAACCCAGTAAACAACATGAGACAAAAGAATAATAACTTGGTCATTTATTTATTGAGAAAAATGATCCAATATACATATTAGTGAGTGGCAAAAGTATGTGACCCTTTGCTACAGTAATGAAACATTTTCTGTAACTGTTAATCAGTCCTGCACACCGGCTTGGACGAAGTTTAGCCCATTCCTCTGTACAGAACATCTTCAACTCTGGGATGTTGGTGGGTTTCCTCACATTAGCTGCTCACTTCCACATTTCAATTGGATTAAGGTCAGGACTTCAACTTTCCATTACAAAACATTAACTTTATTCTTCTTTAACCATTCTTTGGTAGAACGACTTGTGTGCTTAGGGTTGTTGTCTTGCTGCATGATCCACCTTCTCTTGAGATTCAGTTAATGGACAGATGTCCTGACATTTTCCTTTTAGAATTCTCTGATATAATTCAGAATTCATTGTTCAATCAATGATGGCAAGCCGTCCTGGCCCAGATGCAGCAAAACAGAACCAAACCATGATACTACCACCACCATGTTTCACAGATGGGATAAGGTTCTTACACTGGAATGCAGTGTTTTCCTTTCTCCTAACATAACGCTTGTTTCTTTTAAACCAAAAAGTTCTATTTTGGTCTCATTCGTCCACAGAACATTCTTCCAATAGCCTTCTGGCTTGTCCACGTGATCTTTAGCAAACTGCAGACGAGCAGCAATGTTCTTTTTGGAGAGCAGTGGCTTTCTCCTTGCAAGCCTGCCATGCACACCATTGTTGTTCAGAGTTTTGATGATGGTGGACTCATGAACATTAACATTTAGCCAATGTGAGAGAGGTTCTTTGTGACCTTGCCAACTATTACACGCCTTGCTCTTGTAGTGATATTTGTTGGTCAACTACTCCTGGGGAGGGTAACAATGGTCTTGAATTTCTTCCGTTTGTACACAATCTGTCTGACTGTGGATTGGTTGATTCCAAACTCTAGAGATTGTTTTGTAACCTTTTGTAGCCTGATGAGCATAACAAACACTTTTTTTTTTTTTTTTTTTTTTTGCGGTCTCATAAAATCTCTTTTGTTCATGCCATGATACACTTCACAAAGTTGTTGTGAAGAGCAGACTTTGGTATAGAACTTCCTGTTCTTAAATAAAGACGGGGCCACTTGCACTGATTGTCATCTCATTGAAAACGCGTGACTCTAATTTCCTTCAAATGAACTGCTAATCCCTTTAAGGGAGGTTCACTACTTTTGCAACTCACTAATATGTAATATTGGGTCATTTTCTTCAATAAATAAATGACAAAGTGTACTATTTTTGTCTCATTTGTTTAACTGGGTTCTCTTTATCTACTTATAGGACTTGTGTGAAAATCTGATGATGTTTTAGGTCATATTTATGCAGAAATATAGAAAATTCTAAAGGGTCCACAAACTTTCAAGCACCACTGTGTGTTATTGAATGCCTATAGTTTAATATGCTGCCATGAGTCATGGTATTGCAATATATGCCTGACTTCGTAGAGTAGAGACTGAAGAGCAGGAGCGACTCATCCACGTAAGCGATGTCATCGGTTACAGAAATGTCAGTTTGCGTTACGTGTCCACATGTTGCAATGAAGTAAGATGTGTTCAGTCAAAACCTGCATTCCACCGGAGAACAGGATAAATACTGTTCGGAAACCATATGTATATGGTGTGGGAGCATTTTAGACAGAGACCCAACAGTGTAGTGTGCTAAGCTCTGCAAATAGGAAATGGTTTATCACACTGTTGTGTGTATGTGCACACTTGAAGTGAAAGCATCCTGGTGTGCTTTGTTGAAATGGCAACAAGATAGCACCATAAGGTCTGTTTACTTTTTGCACCCACCCAAGCATGAGATATTAGGATTAGCAACACGCAAAGTATGTCTCTGTTAAATGTAGTCAGTTCTTCATCCTCCTCATGCAAAAGGATTTCTGCATAAACTAATAACGGTCAACGAAACACCAAATTGCTGCACTTAAATGAAAATTGAAGTTATAAATGCACTGGCTCTGTTTGGGCTGTCTTTTTTTTTATATACATATAAGTTTTATTGCTCTTTACTGCAACATTTATTACCAGATAACAGTATCACATTCTTTCTGGGGAAAAATATAAAATAAATACGTGCGCAACTGCCAATACTGAAACTTTGGGTTTTTTTTCTATTTTAATGTTGTTGTTGTTGTTGTTGTTGTTGTTGTTGTTGTTGTTGTTGGTACTACAACAGCTAATACTATTTGCCTACTCAGTTGCAGACTGAAGGTTCCTCATGCTCATGGTAAAATGTGGCATGGAATATGGTTTGTTAAGTTTCCTGTCCATAGGGCTGCAACTAACGATTATTTTAATAATCGATTAATCGGGTTTAAAAAAAAACCTTTCCATGTGTTTCTTCAGAAAAATAACATTAAATAACAGAGCAAATAAGTGCTTACAATAAATGAATAATAATAAATTAAATTAAAATAACAAATTAAACAATAAAGAAAAATAAATGCAACTCTGATGCAGACACTACATACAAACTTATTCACGCTCTTTCTTTAGAAACTTTGCATTGCAAGCCAAAAATGTTATCATGTCAACATGCTCCCAGCTAAAGCTGGCTCTCTTTTTAGAGACTAGATTTCCTGCCGCAGAAAATAAATGCTCAGACCGTGTTGAAGTAGCAGGAATGCATGAATAGGACTTGGCTAGCCTGGTCAATATAGGATATCTGTCTCTTGACTCCATCACTGTCATTATGCAGCTAACAAGCAAAAAAACAGCATCAACCGTGCTGTGCCCGTTCGCATAGTGCGAGTGCGCCGTTACGTTTCCTCACTTCAGAACGGAACAAACTTGGGATATTGTGGTGACTTACGCTTTTGTTGAGCTCCCTTCATCCTCATCAGTGACACCATGTTTCCGTTTCGAGGGCTGTATCAGCACCGGGGTGCTCCCGTGCCAGGTCAGAACACTTTTGCAAAGTTTGCATTTTCCACATTTTTTGTTGTGTGAAGTGCTTTGACACTTTTGAGGTCTTAAACCGAACCTCCTTCTCTGCGTCGGTCATGTTTTATTTGTAGAATTAATTGAATTCTTAACGCTAACTTGTTTTGAAGATTCCGCGTCTACACTGGCTCCGCCTCGCTCCGATCAATCGCTCGTGTTTTTTTTCCGGCGTTGACGAAGTGCCGCAAGTAACGTAAGCGGATATGATAAGGCCAGGGACACAAATCATGGGACACGAATCGATAATGAAATTTATCGACACTTTTAATAATCAATTATTATCGATTTTATCGATTCGTTGTTGCAGCCCTACCTGTCCAGCCAATATCCGCTGAGTGAATGGTGTCGATATTGGACCCGGTTCTGATATAGGATTAGGCTGGACCCATCTTTAGTGACCATGGATTTTTCTCACTACATTTCCCGGCACTTGTCGCCATGTGTCTCCCTACAGCACACGCCTACTATATCACTCGCCTGAGAAATTCAAAATTCAGGGTATGGTTTCTGTTGAATGTGTATTTCTGTTTACTGGATTCCTATTGTAAGTTGGGCCATCTTAAAATGGGGAGTGTCTGTACAGTGATGCGTCACAAGCAGTCCTTTTTTTGAGATCCAGTGTGTTTCTGTTCAGGCAGCTGACACATGTTGTTGTTGTTGTTGTTGTTGTTGTTAAGACAGCAGTGACATGGACTAATTTTAAAATGTGACACATCATGATTCTACTGTGCTTTGCGTCTACCTTTCCCTATTCGGTAACCTGTGTCTATTATTCCTTTTACTATAATTGAACCAGCTCTTCCTTTTATTTTATTTTATTTTACAGAGATTTTAGGATGGACTGCATTACCACTGGGGTATTTCTTGTTGTGGTATAATGCTCTGTAGTACATACTTATTTGTTTATTTAATTGTTATATTGTAGAAATAAAAATCTTTAGCGTAATCTATAAATTAGTTGTTAGATTAGATTACTGGATTAATCGGAAGACATTTGTTAGGTTAATTATTAAAAAGTAATTGTTAGGTGCAGCCTAGTAGAGAAGAACCAGGTCTAGTCAGTCATACTGCCACTGTCTGCCAAGTTGTGATTGTCTAGGAAAAATAGTTTAAATGGTTTAAAGGGTACACTTTTTTTTTTTCTTAAAGATGGCCCAAAAAGCATGATGCGTACCATACCAGTTCATCCCTACACCCTAATTGTAGGGGATTACTTCCTTAAACTCATCCTGCTTCTTTGTTTAACATGTAAATCCAAGAGGGCAGCAGTTGAAGCCTGTGGGTGCATGCAGTGGGATCTTGGAAACCAGAGACTGGCTAACAGAGAATTTTGCAGTTCTCGCACCCCACCCTTCCACTGGCCTTAGTGCCAAAAACACACAATGAAGCAGGCAGATTGGTTAGCAGGGGTGTTTAATATCTGTGCAACACGTTTGGCCCAAACTTGGCTTGCGTAGAACAGCATGATTCATTCAATAACTACAGGATATTGTGTCACCACTTTGTGTTTCTGTGTTTACTGTATTATCGTTTGTTTTACTTGACTTTCCAAGGGGTTTGAGTGCTGATTGGTTCATAAGCTCTAGGTTACACTTTTTCCTTTGCTGCTTGTTTTGCCAATCTTGTCTGGATAAGAACTGTCTAATTCATAGACCCTAGGCTGTTCTTCCTTGTCTTTCAATGCATTTTTTGTCCTTTCCTTCCTTGTCAACCTCTTCCTTCTCAATCTATCCAGCTATCCGTCTTATTGAACGATTTGTACTTTATATATTTTTAAAAAATGTTCTTTGTTATTCTGGACATTCTTTCCTCAGGTTCTCAAATATGCCAAATGTTTTTCCTTCATGTCTTTTCTTTGAGCGTGTCCAATCTTTTCCACAAGTACCAGTTAGAGAGAACCTAGAAGGGCTATTATCACATGGCCTTGAGTAGACCTGTTACTCAGCCTATACCTCATATGTGCTGCAAAAGATTCCAGATACTTTCTTTGTTACTTTTTAGCATCACGGTGGCTACTTTGTTGCACGCATTGATGCATGTGTTCTTCAGAAAATAGGCTAGTGTGTATACTTTCAAAATAGCATTTCATAGGATGTTTTATCAGTCCCGCAACAGCTGCGATACATTCTGTTAAATCTGTGAGCTCTCTTTTGGAGGTAAAATTGGTGACAAAACAAGCTTCCGAGCTTGGCCTTTTGCCAATCCAGTGATATACCGAGAAAAGGATCACATGACATGCTGTTTCTTTTGTGTGACTTGTGATGTACATTGTAGCCAAGATGTCTGAGAAGATGATGACACAATACAGAGACCAGATTCCTTTATGTCTAATAATCCCAATCTGATAATGCAGCCAGTATTAAATGATCTGGTGAGGGACATAGATTTGTGAAAAGCGGGGGGAGGTGGAGCCGTTCGTATGGTCGCCTCACAGCTCCAGCGTCCCGGGTTTACTCCTGATGTCGGACTCTGTGTTGAGTATACATGTCGTCACTGTGCCTGCATGGGTTTTCGCTGGGTGCTCTGGTTTGCATTAGGTTCATCAATTGCACTAAATTTGGCTGATCTGAAAATGTATGGCTGTTTCTCAGTATGGGTACTTTCTTGTACTTGTGAAACGTCATCAGTCACAGCCCGAGTACTGTTCCATTTCTGAGTTTGTTCTTAACCAAGTACGCTCCAAATCCCCGGATGTGTTCTTGCTCCGCCCATATTATCGAGGATGCATCGGAACAGACTTGTGCGTACTTGGACAGCGAAATATCCCACAGTGCATTGTCAGCTCGGTAATGGCGGATGAGAGAACTCTCTACTGGATGTATTGGATGTATGTGGATCTGGATCTACTGGATGTATGTCATGGAATGAAGTTCTAAGACTTTTTTAGGCGAGAATGTAGTTGTTTAAAATTCAATTATGCGGTCAGTTTATCAAGATAGAGCTTACATTAAAAAAAATGCTCAGACGATTTCAGAGATGTGATGTAAAGTTATTAATGTATTTATTATGCATTGTATGTATTATTTATTCAATCTGTATTCTAAATATGAATTGTCTGAAATAAACTGAAGTTAAGAATGAAATTCCCTTCTAAAATCAGAATTGTTTGGTGTTCGCTTATGTTTGGGAAGGTTTTTATTTAAGCTTAAATGCGATCGATCCGTTGTTACATGTAGATTAAACTCTTCAATGTAAAGTATGAGATCTGAGCACTTCTTCCAGATCTACAGCATTTATATACAGCATTTAGCAGACGCCCTTATCCAGAGCGACTTACAATTGATACAATCTTACAATCCAAGCAATTATGGGTTAAGGGCCTTGCTCAAGGACCCAAAAGTGGCAGCTTGGCAGAGGTGGGATTTGACCCATTGTTCCTTCTGGTCCATGGTCCAGTACCTTAATCGCTAGGCTACCACAGTCTTCCACCACTGACATGCTTTATACAATATGTTTTAGGATTTTATCTAGGTGTAAAAAGTAAACTGTCTTGTCTTGCTATTCCAATTGTAGAATAACCGAACTGCGTCCTCCCTTCATCGGGAGAATGTACTCGCAATTCCGACTTCCTAGTCCAGACTAGGAAGTACGCAAGTCCGAACTTTGCGTACTTGGTATTGAGAAACAGCCTATGACTGGTTTCGAAGTAGGGGTGGGTATTGGAGAAGACGTCGCGATATGAACCACATCGTAGTACTTGGGTCATGATACAGTTATATCATGCTACCAATACAATATGATAGCAATGCAATATGTATAGCGATATTCTGAAAGACATGTTACGTTGTGCAATCTGAGTCGTCTTAATACATCACACCACATTGATATTTCAGTGGACAAATTGAGTCAAAACACTGTACTGCTCATCTACATTAGCGGAGCTTGTAGTTTGCACCCCATTTTAAAATGTGTTTTTTCTTCTTTCCAAAAAAAAAAAATCAATATTTCGAGCTGAAGTTTGTAGTATAGCACACCAAGATAATGATTGATAAGTAATGCTGTAATGCTGTTGAATTAAATGGTAATAAACATTACATTATCCAATTGCATGGGTGTGTAGTTGTAATGGAAAACCTTTCAATTTAGGAGCAAGCATTGAATTGCTAGTAATGTGATAAATATAGTGCAGTTAAACTATTTTAAATGTTTGATAGCAGTTATATATATATATAGATGGTAATTTAGTCTTGCTTTGCTTTTCTACAGGGTTACTGCAGTGGCAGCGGTGTCTCCCTGCCTGAGAGCTTACTCTTCGTGTCCACCCTAGATGGAAATCTTCACGCTGTCAGCAAGAGTTCTGGCTCTATTAAGTGGACATTGAAGGAAGGTGAGCATGCATCATCCCACAGGAGATGATTAGTGTAACAGGAAATGGGTTTCTTCAGTCAGAACTCTCAGTAAGCAGAGTACAGTAAGTAGTTCCTTTGTACTCATTCAGTAGGTCACTTGATGTCTCTCAAGTGTCCCTGTGTGAGTGGAGTTAGTTCCTGCCTTGTGCCCTGTGCTGCCATTGAGGCTCTGACTTCTGTGACCCTGAATTGGTATTAAATGGATATGAAAATGAATGACATGCATTTGTTCATTAAATACACCATGAGTTGATTTGGTCAAATGAGGATCTTGGTCTCTCCCTGCTATTTAACAAGAGAGCTAAACATACTGTAGTCCTGAAATGTGATTTCAGATCAGTCATATTAGCTACATATTCGGTGTATGCACTATAAGTTTGTATCTAAATTGAAAATGTCACGGATGGGATCTTTTGATCTGAGGGCAGGGGTTTTCAGTGCTTGTACTGCAGCAGATATTATTCCCAGGCTCTTTGCTACACTGCCAAGGCCATGCCACTCTCGCACATGTTTTCTTGTGATTATTAACTCAGATAATCAGCTACAAATGACAGCATGATCAGGGTTATGGGTTTATGTGTAGGCAAGGGCAGGTCGAAGCTTTGTAAACTGTGTGTGCATACATCAGGGTTGCCAAAGTTGACATGTTAATAACACAATATTTTAGGTTAGTTAATTTTTACCAGGTAGTGTAGTAGCACACTACTAGTGTCCCAAGTATTGGGACACACCTCTTAATCATAGAGTTCATGTTTCATTCTGTCCCATTTCCACAGGTGTATTAAAAACAGGCCATGCAGTCTGCCTTTACAAACATCTGTGAAAGAATGGGTTATTCTAAAGAGCTCACTGAATTTGAGCATGGTAATGTAATAGGATGCCAGTGTTACAACAAATCATTTTTCCCCTCCCAGATATTCCAAGATATTTTATCACATGGGAGTAGTATTAATGAAAAGTGGAAGCATTTAGAAACCACTGTAACTCAGCCGACAAACCTTGCAGTATATAAATGACAATATTCACGTTTTATTACAAAAATAAAACAATCAGAGCATCAAACATCTCTCACTGACAACTTTCCATTCAAAACAGGCCAAGAATAGCAGGGAATAACACAGTAACTACTCGGGGTAGGATTGTGGTTTTGGTCAAACCATTGAAATGCGCGAAACTAACGATGGTCTATTGGGAGGGAGTTTGTGGTGTGCATTATTGGACTGATATTTAATATAATATAATTTCAGGACTGTCATAATCTGTATTAACAGTAGCATTTCTGAGACATTGAGAGCTGTAAATTATATATAATTTAATATGACAGTTAAAAGATGAAACAAGTCACGGAATAGCCTATTTATAATATTTAAAAACGGACCCATTTTGCATTTAAGGTACATTCGACCTACATTTTCTAAAATAAAAAGTTTTTGTTTCCAGTACATCATGCAGTAATTTCCCCGGAGACAGACGAATTCCGAACTAAAACATTCTACTTCTCCAACAACACTCAAAGCACTCCCATGTCCAGGTTATAGTGTGTTCGTAATGTATTATCCTGAAAGATGGAAGAGACAAAGTGTTCTTGTGTAACAGCCTCACTGCACCGACTATAAACACGGAAACAAATGACACGTTGGACGAATGCAAGTTGACCATTCTGTGTCATTAACAGCGTTCTTGTCTGAGGACTCGGCTGTCCTTTGACTGCTCTAGTGGTACCTTAACTATTTAAATCTAGCATGCGAAGCAAATTTGGTGCGTCACATTTTTTAAATACCATTTTACAATCACCAGTTTGTAAATCATACCGCTCCACCCTACAACACACACATACACTAAGCACGTGCTTCTGGGTGGCACAGTGGTAAAGCACCCCGGTTTCATCCTGACCCCGGACTCCGTCTGTCCTTCCCATATCCACTTGGGTTTACTCTGGTTGCTCCGGTTCCATCCGCATTTCAAAGAAATGCATTACTGTGGATTTTCTAAACTGGCCCATGACTGTGTTGATATAACCTTGTCTGCTGTGACTATATCCATTGATGCTGTGCGCCGTTAAGTGAACCTAATAAACAAACAAAGCGCATGGTTAACAGCAGCTTTGTGATCTTTTATTGGGCCTCCCTTTCATCTTTCTTATGTAAATTGAAACCTGTAATGGAATTATGACTGATCATTTAGACGGATTATCTTAAATGGCTGATTAATGGTGTTAATAGGGCTGATACAGTAATGGTTAATTCTGCCCCATCCCTTTGAACTCGCCTGGAGATTGTTTAGATTTATTAAAAGCAGAACACACGTCCAACAGATCCAGTCAGCGGTTAACCCTCTTGAAATTCTTGCTGTACAGTAGTTTGCATTGGAAACCAGATGCACCAGCTTAGCAGGTCTTGCTTACTGGCTGATGGGTCAGGAGGAAGTCGAACACACCTTAAGAAGAGGTGGCGTTTTAAGCCGGCCTTTAAAACATCTTGGTGGTGTTTTATCACCAGCTCACGTGTTTGAGCTGTGGTGACGATTTAGAATGCATGAATTCTCGTTATTGCTTGATACATTTTTTTATTGATTTAAAATACTCGTATATTGTTATGATGTATTTATTGCCGCATGCAAGTGTGTGTTTGACAGGATGAGAATTCCCTCCTTTTCACAATGTATACAGATACCAAGTATCTAAGGTGCGAGACCGTTTAAATGTATATTAGTGCCTAGTAAATAGATCAAATATTTGCATTTGGCCAGTCAAACTCAGCAGGAAGGCTGGAACTCTTAAAGTCTACCTTCTGAGTTACCAGTGAAGCATAAAGACAAGAACAGGGTATTATCAGTCTTAAAGTAAGTACTGGACTATTTACTTTGCCGTCTGTCAGCCTTCCGTCACGGTCATTTAGCTTTTTGCTAGTCCTTTCACGTGTAACTCAAAAGCTCACGTGTAACTCAAAAGCTTCTGTCCCTTTTCTTGTGCAGATCCTGTTCTTCAGGTTCCAACCCATGTGGCTGAGTAAGTAGACTTCTGCTCTGTGTGTACTAGTGTTGGGAGTGCAAGAATACAGGAACTGTGCAAGCTGCTGAGCTTGCATGATCCTTCCTGCGTGCAGTATCAGACATATTTCTACATCCTCTGCTAATAAAAGCATTCTGGGAGAACGAACACTTAATCTGGTATCTCCCTGCTAATGACTTTTGATCGGTCTATTGGTTTTGATGACGAATCATGCTGTCGTCTATTAAGATATACAAGATGTTCTAGTGCTATGAAATTATATTGGTTGAAGCGTTGATAAGATCCTGTTTAGCTCGCAAAATACAGCTACTCCCCGATTTATGATGGGGATGTGTTAAAATAAATCCTTCTTAAGTTGAATTTATAAATGAATTACAATGCTGATATCACAATTTTTTTGCAACTGATAAAACTAATAATAAATGAGATACCAAATTGCCGAACTTCAGTGAACATTTAGTTAAGCTATGAGCCCAGTGTTTGTTTGCACCTTGCTTTTTTTTAATAAAAAAAGTTTTATTGCTCTTAATTTAACATTTATTACCAGATAACAGTATTTTATTCTTTCTGGGGAAAACATGAAAACGTGAATACTTGTAAAAAATAATGTTAGAGTTGCGCATATTAGCATTTTTTTTGTTTTAATCCCAGTTGCAGTTAAAAGCAGTAAAAGCATCTCTTTATTTTCAGTCACTAAGGCTTTCAAGCTCATGAGCTACAAGTTCTAATGCAGGAAACAAAGTTTCTTTGCAATTTCCTCACTGTGTTTGAATAGTGGCTCTATTGGCTGATTATGATCATTTCAAAATTGCATTAATAGGCCCAATTCATTACATATGAATCGATCTATCACTATACTGTACATGTCGTGGCATAACCTACCTCACACATGGTTAAAACACGACTGTGACTGGCTTTCCCTCATTACATTTCCCAGCACTCCTGCCACGTTCCTCACCAGAGTGCAGGAGAGTATTGTACTGCACATCGCTTGCCTGCGACAATTAGAAATTCAGAGTACAGATTCTGCTGAATATGTATTTATATTTATTATCAGATTCCCTTCGTAAAGTCTAAATACCGCAGGTCAGGCTATTGTAAGATGGGGAGTACCTGTAATAATATGCAAATATGGACTCGTACTGTCCCAAGTGTGTTTTCACCTTCTCACTGCTGCACTAGGCGTCATAGGTTATTTTTTCAAGCTCATAATTTGTTGTGTCCCAGTAACACACACATGCCTCATACACTGTGAATCTGCATTTTCTTTTCAGGCCAGCTTTTCTGCCAGACCCCAACGATGGCAGCCTGTACTCACTGGGAGGGAAGAACAACGAAGGCCTGACGGTGAGACCACAACAGAAAATTTCACAGAAACACAACAGTTCCTTATTCTAGGGAAAGCTTGGGTGTTTTACCAACTGTACAATTAAAGAGTGTGGAATTTGGAGGAAGCTTTGGTTTCGTTGCCTAATTTCAGTAACTGAAATAAAGCCGGTGACCCTGAAAGTGGGTGGATATGGTTTTACACAATACATGGACAAGCCACAAAAACTGACATGCGTATCTGATTTGTAACTTGTCAAAAATTGTATTTGGTATAAATAAAAGTGTGCTGTTTGTGTGGGCTAAGTAATAGTTTTTGTTGTCATTACAGAAACTGCCCTTTACCATCCCTGAGCTTGTCCAGGCTTCCCCGTGCCGTAGTTCTGATGGCATCCTTTACATGGGTAAGAGTTTGATACCTATTCCTATTCCTTTAAACGGAATAATTCTGAAAGTAATACTTGCAGGGTATAAATCATAAGCCAATAGAGGTGGTTCAAGGTGACCTTGAGCATGGCATGGGTGTTGGTGCTGGTCTGAGTATTTCATTACTGCTGATCTACTGGAATTTTCCCACATGGCCATCTTTAGAGTTTACAGAGGATGGTCTGAACAGGGGAAAATATCCGCTGAGTTCTCTCTGCAAAAATGCGTTGTTGATGCCAGAAGTCAGAGGAGAACGTTCCGACAGGTTTGAACCGATAGAAAGGCAACAGTAACTCAAATAACCACTAATTACAACAAGGGTATGCAGAAGAGCATCTCTGAATGCATAACGCATCAAACCTTGAAGCAGATTGGCTACAGCAGCAGCAGACCACAAACTCCACAAATATATATACGTGTGTGTGTGTGTGTGTGTGTGTGTGTGTGTGTGTGTGTTTATATATATATAT